>VMDO01013925.1:0-56395 GCA_007922755.1 Pedetes capensis | reverse complement strand
TTGATAAACATTATTCATATAGGTTACCCCTTACCCTCCCCTCTGCTTCCCCCCCTCCCACCCTTCCCATCTAAGTTTCCCATCTAAGTCTTCTCTATCTTTTACTTAGTAGTTTTTTTCTATATGTCCTTGGGTTCCATTTCTGTTTAAGATAGAAACTTTTCCTGTAGTGGTCTTTGTTTTTATCTTGTTAGAACAATTACATGCGATTTCTAGTCCATTTATATTGACATCATTCTTATCTCCCCCCCCTTATTATGATCCGACCTTTGAATAGGAATTTTCCTCCTTGTAATTTTGAATCAGCTCCCTCATATGAGTGAGAACATGTGTTGTTTCTCTTTCTGAGCTCGTGTTCGTTCACTCAAAATAATTTTCTCTAATTCCATCCATTTTGCTGCAAATGACCTTATTTCATTTTTCTTGATTGCTGAGTAGTATTCCATTGTGTATATATACCATAGGTTTTTTTATCCATTCTTCTGTTGAAGGGCACTTTGGTTGATTCCATATCCTTGCTATTGTGAAAAGCGCTGCATTGAACATGGAGATGCAGGTGTCTCTGTGGTATGATGACCCATCTCCCTTTGGGTAAATTCCCAGTAGTAATAACCAGTTATCTTGATAAAGTAAAACAGACACCAATACTGCCTCAATTTCAGAGTAATATTTTTAAGATAAATAAATTAATTTTTAAAGTTACCTCATATCACTTTTCTAATTAGTCTTAATTCAGAGGAAAAATTCAAAAAAGTCAACTTGGACTGAAGACCAGCACCAGATTATTGTGTGATTTATTTTTATTGGCCTTAGATTGAATCTACGATGGCAGAGGAGAGTGCAGAGTTAGGCAATTATCTTAGGATTTCACTACTAATAGCTGTGTCAATAATTGCTTGGTATTAACAACCCAGGTTATAACCATTCAACAGAGAACAATTAGACTTGGGTAGATTTCTCAAGATAACTTAGTTTGAGACCAAGGAAGAGTCAGTGCTGTTTTTGTCAAGTATAAAATAGATTCCAGAATGCACTCCTCCACTCTTGAAGCCCCTTCTCATTAATTGTTGTTGTTGTTAGGTGCTGTCAAGTCAGGTCAAATTCATAATGACCATATGTACAACAGAACAAAACACTCCCAGATTCTGTGCCAGGCACACAATTGTTTTTATGTTTAAGCCCATTGTTGCAGACACTGTGTCAATCCATTTAGTTGAGGGCCTTCTCCTTTTTTGTTGACTTGCCACTTTCCCAAACATGTTGTCCTTTTCCAGGGTTTGGCCCCTCCTGACATGTCCAAAATAGGTAAGATGAAATGTATCCATCCTTGTTTCCAAGGAGCAATTGGGTTGCACTTCATCTAGGATGCATCTGTTGGTTCTTTTTGCAGTCCATGATATATTCAATATTCATTTTCAGCACCATAATTCAAAAGCATCAATTCTCCTGTCTCCCCTATTCAATGTCCAGGTTTCACAACTGTATGATGTGAGTGAAAATACCATGGCATGGGTCAGGTGCACCTTTGTCTTCAATGTGAAATTTTTACTTTTCAACAATTTAAAGAGGTCTTTTGCAACAGCTTTTCCAGTGCAATGTGTCTTTTGATTTCTTAACTGCTGCTTCTGTGGGTATTGATTATAGTAAAAAGTAAAGCAAAATCTTGGACAACATCAATCTTTTACCATTTATCATGAGGATGCTTACTGACCCAGTTGTAAGGATTTTTGTTTTGTTGATGTTGAGGCACAATCCATACTCTAGGCTGTGTTCTTTAATCTTCATCAGTAAATGTTTCAAATTCTCTTCACTTTCAACAAGCAGAGTTGTGTCATCTGCATAACAGAGATTGTTAAGAGTCTTCCTCCAATCACGATGCTGCGTTCTTCTTCATAAAATCCAGCTTCTTAGATTATTTGCTCAGCATAGAGATTGAAAAGGTATGGTGGTAGGTTACAGCCCTTATGCACACCCTTTTTGACTTTAAACCAGGCAGTGTTTCCTTGTTCTGTTAGAACAATTTCCTTCTCATCCATGTACAGATTCCTCATGAGTACAATTAAGTGCTCTGGTATTCCCATTCTTCACAATGTTATCATTAATTTGTTATGATCCACACAGTCAAATGCCTCTGCATAGTCAGTAAAACATAGATAGACATCTTTCTCATATTCTCTACTTTCAGCTAATATCCATCTGACATCAGGAATAGTGTCCCTGGTTCTACAGCCCTTTCTGAACCTGACTTGATTTCCTGGCAGTTACCTGTGTATACACAGCAGCATGCACTTTGGAGTGATCTTTAGCAAAATTTTATTTGCATATGATATTAATGACATCATTTGTTGGTTTTCCACATTTGGCTGGATCCCTTTTCTTTGGAACAGGCACAAATATGGATCTCTTCCAGCCAGTTGGCCAGGTACTTTTTTTCCAAACCCGTTGACATAAACAAATGAACACTTCCAGTGCTGCATCTGCTTGTTGAAACATGTCTGTTGGCATTCCATCAATTCCTGCAGACTTGTGTTTTGTCAATTCCTTCAAGGCAGCTCCCACTTCTTTCTTCAGTACCATTGGTTCTTGATTATAGGCAATCTCTTGAAATGGTTGGTCCTTCACCAATTCTTTTCGGTATAATGATTCTGTGTATTCCTTCTATCTTCTCTTGATGTTTCCTGCATCATTTAATATTCTCCCTATAGAATCCTTCACTATTGCCACTCAAGGCTTGAATTTTTTCTTCAATTCTTTAAGCTTAAAAAAACAGAGCATGTTCTTCCCTTTTGGTTTTCTATGTCCAGCTCTTTGCACATGTCATTATAATATTTGATTTTGTCTTCTCTAGTTGCCCTTTGAAATCTTCTGTTAAGTTCATTAACTTCCTTATGTCTTCCTTTTATTTTAGCTGCTTGAAGTTCAAAGGCAAGTTTGAGTCACTTTTGACATATAATTTGGTGTTTTGTTCTTTTCCTGTCTTTTTAATAACCTTTTGCTTTCCTCATGAATGATGTCTTTGATATCATGCCATAACTCATCCAATCTTTGATCATTAATGTCTAATGCATCAAATTTGCTCTTGAGGTGCTCTCTGAAATCAGGTGGGATATGCTCAAGGTCATACCTTAGGCCTCATATAATTGTTCTAATTTTCTTCCATTTCAGTTTAAACCTGCATATGAGCAGTTCATGGTGTGATCCACAATCAGCACCTAGTCTTGTTCAGACTTTTGATATTAAGGTTTTCCATCATCTTCATCCACAAATGTAGTCAGTTTTATTCTTGTATGTTCCATCTGGTAAATTCTATGTAGATAGTCACTGTTTATGTTGGTGAAAAAATGTATTTTCAATGAAAAGGTCGTTGGTCTGACAAAAATCTATCATGCAATCTCTAGCATCATTTCTGTCACATAGGCCATATATTCCACCTACTGAGCCTTTTTTTTCCCCAACTTTTGCATTCCATTCACCAGTAATTACCAGTATATCCTGATTCCATGTTCAATCTATTTCAGATTGCAGAAGCTGGTAAAACTTCTCCCTTTCTTCATTTGTAGCCTTTGTTGTGGGTACATAAATAGTCATATTAACTCACTTTCCTTGTAGACAGATGAGTATTATTCTATCACTAACAGCGTTTTACTTCAAGATGTATCTTGAGATGTCTTTTTTGATGATGAATGCAAACTTATTTCTCTTCAATCTGTCAATCCTGGCATAGGAGACCATATGATTATCTGATTCAAAATGGCCCACAATAGTCCATTTTAGCTCACTGATTTCTAGAATATCCATGTTTATGTGCTCTGTTTCCCTTTTGATGATTTCTAATTTTCCTAGATTCATACTACATACATTCCACTTTCCAATTATTGAGGGATATTTACAGTTATTCCCTCTTGTTTTAAGTCATTCCACATCAGCAAATGGAGCTCTCTAGGGCTTTACTCAATTCCTGTCATTAAGGAGGCAACTCTTCCCCAGTACTCTTTTGAGTTCCTTTCAATCTAGGAGGGCCATTTTTCTAACACTATATCTGACAGTGTTTCTTTGCTATTCATAGGGTTTTCAATGACTAATTGTTTCAGGAGTGGGTTAGTCATGTCCTTCTCCCTACTTTGTCTTAGTCTGGAAGCTCAGCTGCACCCTCTCCACGATGGATGATCCTGCTGGTATCTATAACACTGGTGGCATAGTTTTCAGCATCACAGCAACACGTTGCCCTCACAGTACAGCAAACTGACAGACACATGGGGACTTCTCATTAATATTGGGCCTAATTCTTTACAAGGGCTGGGATTTAACTCAGTTGGTAGAGCACCTGCTCAGCACTCACTGAGGACCCAGTTTCTATCCCCAGCACTGTAAAATGGGAGAAGGATGTGGCAGTCCACTCCTCAAAAATAATCCCAAAACATTCAGCCACTGAAAACCCTGTGAAGGTCGCTATAAGTTGGACCTGACTCCATAGCACCTAACAACTACAACAGCAACAATTATTCACATTTAATTTGTTAAAACTTTTTACAATATTTTCAGAAGACTAATGAGTTGCAAGCCCTCACACATCTGTCATCTTGTCATGCTGTGGGATCTTCTGCGTTGCTGTGATGCTGAAAGTTATAGCACTGGTATTTCAGATACCAGCAGTGCCACCCTTCATGGACAGGTTTCAACTGAGCTTCCAGACTAAGACAGACTAGGGAGAAGGACCTGGCAGCCCACTCCCGAAACAGCCATTGAAAACAAGATGAATAACAGAGAAACACTGTCAAACATAGTGCTATAATACAAGCCCACCTCAAAAGATGACTGGGGAAGAGTTGCCTCTTCAAAGTAGAGTTGACCTTAATGATGAGAATGGACTAACGCTCCTACTCCATTTGCTGATGTGGCACACTTCACGATAAGAAGAAATGTAGTTAATGGCTGCAACATCAAACTCAAACATAAAAAGATCGTGTATCTGGCACAGTGTTGGGTGGTGTCTTGATCTGCTGTACATAGGGTCACTATGAGTCAGATTTGATTTGACAGCACCCAACAACAATGAGTTGCAAGTGTTTAATATTCATTCACTTATTCATTTAACAACTTTTTGGTGTGTGTGTGTGAGGGTGTAGAGTCTTACTTTATATCCCAGGCTGGCTTAGAATTTACTGTGTAGCCCAGGCTGGTGAACTCATGTCAATTTTCCTGCCTCGGTTTCCTAATTGCTGGGATTACAGACATGTGCCACCAAGCCAGGCTTCATTTAACAGCTCTTTTCTGTGCACTTTCTGTCTGCTAGACACTGAAGATACAAGATGAACCAAGGCTGATAAGATCGAAGTTTTATGGATCTCAGAGTAGGTAATAACTGAAACAGGATTTAGAAATACAGGAAAATTTGGGGGACATGGGAAGGAAAGGGCTTCCTCACCCTGGGACTTGGTTTGAGTCTTATCAGCCAAGAATTCCAACACAATCAAAAGAAGAAAAGCTGCTGTGAGGACCTCTTGCATAGAAACCAGAGCTTCCCCAAATATCCTATCAACCCAGATTGTGGATTATAATCAAAGTTAAAAAACCTAAGCAAAATAAAAAGACAGAAAATTTGGGGGACATGGGAAAAGAGAAAAGCCCCTCACTCTGGAATCTGATGACAACTCTCGCCAACTGAGAATCAACAGCTTTAACTCAAAAAACCTACTCACAACCCCCATGGGTTGTCAGTACCTAACTAAACTGACAAGGTCAGTAAAGGCTGCTTAAGTGGAGACAATTCTCATCTTCCAAGAGGCTCTCAAGTAAGAGTATTGGAAACAACAAATAGACAGTTTACTTAGGCCCTGAATGTTTATGACCTTTGAGTTTAACATAACTAGCACCCATCTCCCATCCCCAAGCCTAAACACTATACCACATAAAGTCACATTACAATTTAACTTACACAAAGAAATTCCTTAGGATAAGAGGAATAGGTAAAGTAGTTCATGTTGCCCTTTCCTGTAATAAATTTTTGACTCTACTTAATTTTTAAACCTTGTTTAATCCTTAAGCCTAGTTTTAAAAAGGCACAAAATCATATATATATATGCCCACACTTGCTCTGAAGCATGTACTATCTCTTATCTTTTATCTAATAAACTCAAAATTCTGCTGCACTTCTGTTTCATCCCGAAACTCCTTTTGGCAACTGAGACAAGGACTCAGCATCAACCCTGAGTGGAGGTCCCAAGAAAAGAAACTCCTCAGGGCTGGCAGTAAGGTTGGGGTACTTCACCCTTAAACCTGCTGACACAACTATAGGAACATTTGATACCTATCATTAAGAGTTCAAAACAAACTTTAGGAGGGCTGGAGATGCAGCTCAATTCAATCCCCAATAAACAAACAAATTAACAAACTCTAGTAACCTAATATTTATATTTTTCTCATCCCTAAAAAAACTATTATCAATAAATACCTCTCAATTGGATTTTTTTTATCATCTGATATCATTTGTTCTCTCTTTCCCAGTAGCTCTTGACTCTGTAACAAATCCTTTTCAGCTCCATCAGCTTTTCTTTTCACTTTTCCCCAAATCCAGTGGGAGTTGGGAGAGCAGAGCCTTCCTGATTGAGTCATCATTTTGCTACATTATATAATACATTCATAAAGACTAACACTGGAAAAACCCACTGTTCATCCCTCATCTTCCAATCTCCCAGGACTTCCTCCAGGGTGTCAGTTGTGGAATGGTCAGACCCATGAGGGCTAGGAGAAAGCTAATCAATGGCCCCACCAAATGTTTGATGATAACAATCTCCTTTATTCTATCAGGAGACAATTAAAACTATATAAATAGACACTGTTGCTTTATTTTAGTGCTAAATGTGTTAGCAGTTACCAAATGTTATACCACACACCTAGCATCTGTTAACAATCAGATTCTGGCAGGCCCTACCACTGAGTAATTCTGAGGAAAGGAAGATAGAGTGGCAGAGTTAGTGGTATGATATGAGGAACAAAAACCTGATATGCTATGAAAAAGAAAAACCTAATTAAACCACACCAAATCTTGGCTACCTTAAGAATTGGGATTTTACATCCCTACTCCCCTAATCAAGGAATAGGATTGTATTTACTTATCTAGGGAATGCCAGGAGCTCCTCTCTCTGGACACAGAGGTACTGCAATAAATTCTTTCCCATGTGGGCATAGCCCCTGATATCTAAAAGTTACCTAAAAGTTGTTTTTTTCAGAGACATGTGGTCAAGGACTTTCTGTTTTCTGCTTGGACTGCTAGGTAACACCTGCAGACTGTTTGAAGTAACCAATCAGAGAAAAACACACAGATCCCTTTATCCATTCGTCTGTAAGTCTATATAAGGACAGGAAAGAATAACTTGGGGAACACGGTCTTTGGCACCAGAAATGCAGCTGTTGCTCCGCCAGCAATGAAACCTCTTCCTCTAATTAATGCTGGTGTTCAGGTGATTCTTTCTCTCTGTTGGGCTTTGCTTCCTGCAACAGTGGTGGCCCCAAAATAACTCTGGGGCTGCAGCTTTGGGCAGAGCAATCCCCAGGCAAAGCTTCAAAGTGAGCAGGGCTGTTTATCCATTAACTTATCTGGTGTTTTAATTAACATACAATATAATAGGTTTCATTACCACTTTTTTTAGTATTAGGAGCTGAATCTTGAGCCTTGTGCATACTTTCTGCACACACACTACCACTGAGCTACACTCTCAGCCCCTTTTTTATTTTTTGGCTTGAGAGGGGGGGGGGGGGTCTTGCTAAATTACAAAGGCTGCCTCTGGCCTGAGACCTCCAATCCTCCTGACCATACCTCCTGAGTTGCTTGGATTACAGGTGTGAGCCACAGTGCCTGGCTCAATATGGCATTTTCATCAATTATCCTTTGTATTTTGCTCTTATTCAGTCCTTCTTTATGTAGGCTTGTTGCTTCCTTCCCTTCCACTCCTTCCTCCCAATGTTGTTGTTGTTAGGAGCTGTAATAGTTGGGTCCGACTCATAGTGACCCCCACGTACAACAGAACAAAACATTCCTCAATGCTGTACCATGCCTGACACTATTGTCAGTGCTTCTCTGCTATTCATAGGGTTCTCAGTGGCTGATTGTTTTGGCAGTGGGCTGCCAGGTCCTTCTTCCATTTTTGTGGTACTGGGGATGAACCCAAGGCCTCAGAAAGTGCAGAGCAGTGCTCTACCCACTGAGCTAAACCTCATTTACTTTTAAGTCTTATATGTATATGTTTTATTTTGCTTTGTTTCAAATCTAGTATATGTTTTATTTTGCTTTGTTTCAAATCTAGATTCCTTATATACTTGTAAGAGAGAACATGCAGTATTTGTCCTTTTGAATCTGGCTCACTTTGCTCAATACGATGATCTCCAGTTCCATCCATTTTCCTGTAAATGACAGTTTTTTCTTTATAGCTGAATAAAATTCCATTGTGTATATATACCACATTTTCTTTATCCATTTATCTGTGGGTAGACATTTAGACTGATTGCATATCTGAGCTTTTGTGAACACTACTGCAATGACTCTGGAACTGCAGGTGTCTTTATGGCATGATGACTTAGATGCCTTTGGGCATATATCTAAAAATGGTATAGCTGGGTCAGAGGGTAGTTCTATTTTTAGTTTTCTGAGAAACTTCCATACTGATTTCCATAATGGATTTACTAATTTGCATTACCACCAGCAGTGTATAATGGTTCCTTTTTCACCAAGTCTTGTCCTTTGTTTTGTTGATGCTAGCCATTCTGACTGGGGTAGATGGAAACTCAAGGTGGTTTTGATTTGCATTTCCTTGATGGCTAAGGATGTTGAACATTTTTGCATATCATTAACCTACCTGTTTTATACACATCTGCATTGTGGCTGTGATGTGCCAAGTGCTATGCAGATTTTTATCCTAAGAAATTTATAAATTTTAGTTTCTTTCTTCTGACGTTTTTACCCCTACACACCCCATATGGCCAGTATTCTATTACTACTTTCCCTTTGCTCCCTTGATTCCTTTGGTCACTCTTCTTAATTAGCTGTAAGTTGAGCAGAAAGTGATAGTTCATTCTAACACAGGGAAGTCTGTAATGGCTTAATACATTGTATCCTACTACCTTTTTTAGTGGTTTTGCAGTTTTCGAGGAAAGAATCCCTCAGTTTGAAGCAATGAAACTAATGGTAGAACTCCAGGCATTAGTGAAGCAATAGTGGAGACTTTTGTCACCTATGTGTATATAGTTTCTTAAGATTCACCATGTATATGTAAGGCCAGTCCTGATTTTGCATCCCGAATACTCTGTTTACTTTTAGATATTGTTGTTGTTGTTGTTAGGTGCCGTTGAGTCAGTATCCGACTCATAGTGACCCTCATAGGGTTTTCAATGGCTGACTGTTTTCAGGATTGCCTTGGGAGTGGATTGCCAGGCCCTTCTCCCATTTTTGCGGTGCTGGGAATTGAACTTGGGACCTCAGAGACTGCAGCGCAGCACTCTACCAACTGAGCTAAATCCCAGCTCACTTTTAGATATAAGACCTAGTAAACCAAGCTCATGCCATTTTTATTTTCTTTTTTCAGTTTTAATTTAATTAGAACAAAACTTTTCAAGAATTAGGGTACTCTTTCTCAGCTGGTAGAGCGCTGCGCTGCAGTCTCTGAGGTCCCGAGTTCAATTCCCAGCACAGCAAAAATGGGAGAAGGACCTGGCAATCCACTCCCAAGGCAATCCCGAAAACAGTCAGCCATTGAAAACCCTATGAGGGTCGCTATGAGTCGGATACCGACTCGACGGCACCTAACAACAACAACAACAATTCAACATATAATGAAAAGTTTTCATGGCTCTCAAAAGTTTACTCTGTTGATTATTCACCCAATAAATGCTTGTTGACGTGCTATAAAATGCCAGTCACACTGTTAAACAAAAATAAACAATTTTTTTTTCTTTTTTAGATAGAAACTCACTTTGTAACCCAGGTTGGCCTTAAGATCCTCCTGTTCAGCCTTTCAAGTGCTGGGATTACAGGTGTTGTGCCACCACACCTGGCTGACAAAAAAATAAACATTTGTATTGGTATTAATGTTAAAACACTTGGCTTTAGCCAAAAGACCAAAAATTATATATTTTAGTACTGAGAGTTGAACCTAGAACCTCGCTGCATGCTGGGCAAGTGCTCCACCATAGAATTGCACCCCTAGCACCCCCTCCTTTTTTTTTTTTTTTTTAATTTTGAGATGGTGTCTCACTAAATTATGCAGGCTGTCTTTTGACACAAACCTGCAATCCTCCTGCCTCAGCGTCCCAAATAGCTGGGATTACAGGTATGCATCACAGTGCCCAGTTTTTAAAAAAATTTATTTTGTGACAGGTTCTTACTATGTAGTCCAGGCTGGCCTCAAACTCGAGATCCTCCTACCTAAACCTCAGAATGCTGGGATTATAGGCATGTGCCAGCAGGCTCAGCCTACAAAACATAAAGTTGTTGTTGTTGTTGTTAGGTGCCGTCAAGTCAGTGTCTGACTCATAGTGACCCTTTGTACAACAGGTAAAACACTATTGTGAGTGCTTCTCTGCTATTCATAGAGTTTTTAATGGCTGATTGTTTTTTGGGACTGGGTTGCTGGGTCCTTCTCCCAAAAACATAAAATAGATAAGCATAAATCTGATAAGATATAAGGTGCACATATTTGAAGAAAATCATACAACCAGACTGAAGAACATAATAGACCAGGGACGTATTCTGTATTATAAATATTCTCCACAAATGTATCCTTAAACTTAACACAGTCTCAACATTTGACATTTGACAAAATGATTGTAAATTTCACAAGTAAATATAAGCATACATAATCCCAGCACTTGGGAGGCTGAGACAGGAAGATTTTGAGTTTAAGACTGGCCTGGGCTACATGAAAAGACCATGTCTCAAACAAAAAATGGTTTGTAATCTGCCATATTATTTTCTGCACAAATAAAATCATATATCTGTATATTTAGATATGGACTTGTAATTTAGATCTGCATATAAATATATACAGGATTTTTACACAAAATAGAGGTCATATTAATGTATATACATATTACTCAGTAACTCTCCCTTTTATTCTATAACATATAAAGCAGATATCCCTAACCTTTTTGGCACCAGGGACTGGTTTTGTGGAAAAAAATTTTTCCATGGACCAGAGGTGGAGATCATGTGGTAATGCAAGTGATGAGGAGTGGCTATAAATACTGATGAAACTTCACTGGATCACCCACCACTAACTTCCTGCTGTGCAGCCCGGTTCCTAATGAAGCAGAATAGAAAGACAGAAAATTTGAGGGCACATAGGAAGGGAAAAGAAACCATTCACTCTAGAATCTGATACCATCTCCTATTGGCTGAGACTCAACAACTTTAACTCGAGGAATTTGTTTACACCACCTTACTGGCTGAAGGTCAACAACTTCAATGCAACTGACCATCTCAGTGAAGATTGCCCATGTGGAGATAATGCTCATTTTCCTCAGAAATCTCAAACAAGGCTGTTAATGACAAAAATGTACAATGCTTACATAGAGCCAAAATGTTTGTGACCTTTGAGTTTAATCTTATTTGCACTCCTTTGTCATCCTCAGGCCCAAACACTGCACCTCATAAAAATCACTGTACAATTTCATTTACAAAAAGAAATTCTTTAAAATAAGAGTAGGTAAACTAGCTTATATTGCCTTTTCTTATACTAATTTTTTGGCTTTATTTAATTTGTAAACCTTGTTTAATCTTTGAGATACTTAGAAAAAGCAAAATAATCACATATATAGCCATTGTGAAGACATCTAGGTACAATGCTTTCTCCCTGCATTTTACCCTAAAGCTTGTACCCTCTCTTACCTCTACTTAATAAACTCACTTTGTTTCACTGACTCACCCTGAGTCAAGGACCCAGCTCAACCTGTGTGGAGGTCTTTGGGAGGGGAAACTCCTCAGGCTGCAGACCAGAGTGCTGGGCTGCATCATCTCCCACTGATGCTGACACTACCAGGTCTCTGACTCGGTGGGTTGGTCCCTGGCCTGCTATAAAGTATATCTATAATATAGTAAGTTAAAAAAAAAAGTTGCCAGGCATGGTGTCGCATACCTTTAGTCCCAGTGATTCAGATGACTGAGGCAGGAGGATCACAAGTTCAAGGCTAGAGACAGCCTGCATAACTTAGTGAGAACTTCTCTCAAAATAAAAAGAAGTAAAGCAGGACTGGGCGTATAGCCCAGTGGTAGAGCACTTGCAAAGCATATGCGAGTCTCTGGGTTCAACTCAGAAGTACTGGAAAAACAAGTCATAAAACAACATGTATAGAGTAAACTTGCTTTTTACAAAAGCAAGTATGTGTGTATGGGCAGGTAGTTTCCTTGGGTAGAGAGAATACAGTTAATTTTTTTTTCTTCTACATTTACATTCTTATTGCTTAAGCTTTATTATTATTATTATTATTACTATGTGGTTCAGGCTAGCAAGAAACTTGTTATGTTGCCGAGGCTGGCCTCAAACTCTTCATCTTGCCTCAGCCTTCTGAGTGCTGGGATGACAGGTGCACACCACCATGCCTGTCATTGTTTAAGCTTTTTAAAATAATGAATTGTTTAAGCTTTTAAAGATAATGAATCTGTATTACTTTTTGTCGGGAGGTGCGTGCCCCACACTTTTCATGTTACTTTTATAACTAGAATAAAATCTATTTTCATTACAAAAAGAAAAACATTACTGGGAAACACATGAGATAGCATTTGGCTGCGGTCTTACTGATAAATGGTGGATTATTGCTCCTATGGCCAACTATCTCCTATCTGCAAATTAATATTAACATTCTTTATCTTTATCAGTCTAAATATGAGCCATATAAACTATATATATTTAAAGTGAATTGTGAGTACATTTAGGATTTCTAGATCAGATGATCCTGCAGCCATGCCACCCTGGTGTCAGATTTCAGAAAGAAGCAGGGTCAAAACTGGTTAATATTTGGATGGGAGACCACCTGGGAACACCAAATGTTATAAGCTTGTCAGAAGGACCTGGAAACCCACTCCCCAAAAACAATCAGCCATTGAAAACCCTATGTCTAGGAGGGAAGCACTGACATAGTGCTGGACATGGCACAGTGTCAGATAGTGCTTCGTTCAACTGTATGTAGGGTCACTATAGGACAGGTCTGACTCTATGGCACCTAAGTACAACAACAGATGAAATGGAGCTTGTTTTTTGGTTTTATTGACCTCGTTATTTCTAATAAATCCAGAAATAACAGGACAAACTGAAGCTGCCACAAGGGGAAGAAACAAACCACAATTTTATTTTTGTCATTTTTGATATTGCTATAGGTGCTAAGATTGATTTCCTTTTTGCATCCACAGAGGTGAGCTATATATGAAACTTCAAGGTGAAGAGAGGGAGAATGGCTGTCCAATTTAGTTCTGAGAAAAGACTGGGTTATTTGATTTGATTTATAGAATTTTTTACATCTAGACTTTGCTAATTACGTTCCCATGCAGTTTACCCTACTCTTCTTCTGTGTTTCCTGTAAATTGCTAGTGGGATTATGGGTTTGATTAAATTCAGGTCTGATTTTAGGGCAATTCTTCTTTGTGGCATATAGGAGACATGTGGTATCTGATTATCTCTCTGTACAAAGTTGGCACCCATTGAGTCATTAATTTATTAGAAGTTGCAAAATGGTACTATTTAAATTTAATCATTCCTTCTTTAGTTAGTAGATGAAATACTTCCATAATGAGAAACTTTTCTTCAATGTCTATTTGCATACTTTTTACAGGGAAAGCAGAATAAATGCTTAATGACAATGCATTTTTAGAAAGATGGAATTAACATACAAAAGAACTTGCTAACCATAGACCATAGTAAAAGATCTATTAAAAGATGTACTTCAGCCAAGCCAGGTGGTACATGCTTGTAATCCTAGTTGGAAGTGGAGGCAGGAGGATTGTGAGTTCAAGGCCAGAGGGAGCCTGAGTAATTTAGCAAGACCTTGACTCAAAAAAAAAAAAAAAAAAAAAAAAAAAAAAAAAAAAAAAAAAAAAAAAAAAAAAAAAGAAAATGGGCTGGAGGTGTAGCCCAGTGGTAGAGCACTTGCAAAGTATGTGTGAAGCCCTTGGTTCAACCTCCAAGTACAGAAAAACAAAACAAAACAAAAAGTTGTACTTCAATTAGGAGAATGGGAGAAGAAATTAAATGCAAGAAAAAATAATGAGTACAGAAATTGATATATTAAGCCAGCAAATGTGATTAACTATTAATTATGAAAACTGATAATATGTACCTGCTGGATAAATAAAGCATATTAAACTTTGTGTCTTACTCAGGAGAAAGAAACAACACTGTATAACTTAGGATTTCATAGAAAAAATGTAGAGATAAATGTGCATGTTAAAAAATAGAAAAGCAATGTAGAACTTCAAACCCACTAAGGAAAGAAAATAAATAGAAAACTTCATCAGTCCTAAAGAAGAGAGAAAAGGAAAAAATGGATAATAAAGAGGTATATGCAAAAGCATCCAGAAATTAGAAAATGAAAGTGAGGAAAATATAATAATCGAATACAAATAAAAGAGTATGCAGAAACACTTAGCACTTACAAGACTTAATAGCAAACAAATGGAATTTAAAATGAGGAGCATTATTTGGGATAAAAAGTAAAACTCTTTAATGATAAAAAAAATAATTACCAAAAGAAATAGCAATTAAGAACCCATAGTTTCCAGTGAGTACACACCTGTAATCCCAGCATTCAGGAGACTTGTTGTTGTAAGGTGCCGTTGAATCATGTGGGACTCATAGTGACCCTCATAGGGTTTTCCATGGCTGATTGTTTTGGAATTGGCTTGGGAGTGGATTGCCACATCCTTCTCCCATTTTTGAGGTGCTGGGAATCAAACTCAGGACCTTAGAGACTGCACTACCAACTGAGCTAAATCTCAGGTCATCAGGAGGCTTAGGCAGGAGAATTGTGAGTTTGAGGACAGTATGGGCTACATAGCAATACACTGTCTCAAAAAGCAAGCAAACAAACAAACACACAAACAAATAAATCCCTACTGTTTCAAAATAAATGCAGAAGGAAATGCTAGAAGTAGGATGATGAACCAAATCTCAACCAAGGGGAAAGATCTCATTTAACTAATAATCCAGCTGGCCAAAAGAAACAAATTAATAATCTTGATTGCATTGATGTAAAACAAATAGAGCAGAGCTTCCCACCTGATGGCCACAAGATATTGGTTCCCATAACCCATACAGAGGGCAAAGCAAAGTCTGGGTGGTTGCATCTTCTCCCCCATGACAGACTACATATTAACATTAATCAAACAAGAATGTGGGGGGAATGAGAACTCTTGTGAGAGTATACATTATTACAACCATTCTGGAGAGCTATTTGGCATTATCAAAGTTGAAAATATGCATTCCCAGCAATTTTAATCATAGGTATATACCATAGAGAAACTCTACGTATGTGTGTAAGTAAATATGAACAAGAACATATGAATGGGAAAAAATGTTAGTTTGCAATTCTAAACCACCCCTTTCCTTCAACCACTCCTTGACTATAGGACGACTAAATAAATATAACGAAGTGATGGAGAGCACTGATAACGTTTCAGTTACAAGCAATGATGATGGATGTGATGGATAATAAATAAGTTATAATCGTGCTAATAATAAATAAGATAATAAATTATGGTATACTCACTAAATGTACATGTTGTGGACATTTCTAGTGCTCAGAGGTATTTCTTTCTTTTTTTTTTTTTTTTTTTTTTTTTTTTTTTTTTTTTTGTGGTACTGGGGGTTGAACCCAGGGTCTTGCACTTGCATGATCTGCAAGTGCTTGACCACTGAGCTGCACCCCCAGCCCATTTTTTTTACTTTTTGAGACAGGGTCTCGCTAAGTTACACAGACTCCCTCTGGTCTTAAACTTGCGGTCCTCCTGCCTCCACCTCCCCAGCCACTGGGATTACAAGCATGCACCACCGCACCCAGCTCAGTGTTGCTGTTGTTAGGTGCCTTGAGTCCGGTATCTGACTCATAGCGACCCTCATAGGGTTTTCAATGGTTGACTTTCGGGATTGCCTTGGGAGTGGATTGCCAGGCCCTTCTCCCATTTTTGTGGTTCTGGGAGTTGAACTCGGGACCTCAGAGACTGCAGCACAGCACTCTACCAACTGAGCTAAATCCCAGCTCAGGAGTATTTCTTAATCCCTTCTTCTGAGTATGTAGAAAAATACACATCCCTGCTCTTTTGAGATTTGGCATGGCAATGGGATTTACTTTGGCCCCCGAAATTTGAGATACATTTTAAGAGCCCAATGAAGAGTCTCCAAGCTCTTCTCCTGAAGCAATTTTAGAAACATACTGAGATGGAGAGTCATGACATGAAAGCTAGTCACTGAGCTGTTACAAGGACAGCAGAGTTCACATGCACAGGAAATAAACTTATTTTGTGTTAAGCCACAGAATTTGATGCTGTTTGTTATCACAACATAACACAGATCATCCTGACTGAGGCAGTATATTTGTGGAGATGGTATAGACAGATATTTACTGGAATGGAAAATGCCCAGGATATATTAAGTGAAAAAGACAAGGGACATAATTGTATAAGGGATTATTCTATTTGTGATTTTTAAAAGTTATGTATAGAAAAAGGCTGAGGAACTCTTCCAGACTAAAGGACACAAAAGACACTAAAGGACACTAAAGGACACAATTAAATGAAACATAGATGTTGGATTAGATACTGGGACAAAAAAACAAATATTCTTTTGCTATAAAAGACAGTGGAGGCGGTAGCTCAATGGTAAAGCACTTGCTCAGCATGTGCAAGGCCCTGGATTCAATCCCCAGTACTGTCGAAAGAAAGAAAGAAAGAAGGAAAGAAAGAAAGAAAGAAAGAAAGAAAGAAAGAAAGTGAGCGAGCGAGAAAGGAGGAAGGAAAAAGAAAAAGAGAGAAAAATATATTACTAGGATAATTAGTGAAATTTGAATAAAGTCTATAGATTAGATACATTATTATATTGATGTTAATTTCCTGATTTTTATAATTGTTCTATGGTTATAAAGTAAAATGCCTTTGTTTTTAGGAAACATACACATATTTTGTGGTAAAGTGGCATCATATTTTCAATCTAATCTCAAACTGTGAGGAAAAAATATATATATAGAGAGAGAGGATAATATATCAAATACGGTGGTGGTGGTTGTTAGGTGCTGTTGAGTTGGGTCTGACTCATAACAACCCTCATAGGGTTTTCTGTGGCTAATTGTTTCAGATCTTGCACATAGTTTGTAAGTGGTCTACCACTGGGCTCCACCCCCAGCCCATTTTATTTTTTTATCTTGAGACAGGGTTTCACTAAGTTATGCAGGCTGCCTGCCTCTGGCCTCAAACCTGCTATCCCCCTGCCTCCACCTCCCAAGTTGCTGGGAGTATAAGTGTGAGCCCCTGGCCTTTTGTGCTATTTTTGTAATTTTTCTGTAAGTCTAAAATTATTTCAAGACAAGAATCAAAAAATATCTCTTTCCACATGAGTGTATATACACACACATGTTTTTCATATGCTTAGACATATTTTTGAAACTATATAGTTATGTCTATATAGGTGGATGGGTAGATGGGACTCTTCCCTTGGTGCCCTTTCATCCCACATGAATTCTCCAGAGATAATATCTGTTTTTGTTTTCAGACATTACATTTTGGGATAATTTTTTTTAGATAACAAATATATCAGATGACTCCTAGCAAAACAGAAAATGCTGCAGGAGAAAGATGATAAACTGAACCACAACCAAAGAATGTAAGAGAATTCACTTATAGCATTAAAGAGTGTTTCTAGAATCCATAGCATAATTAAGAAATTAGTTGTTGTTGTTGTTAGGTGCTTTTGAGTCAAGTCAGACTCATAGTGACCCTACGACAACAGAACCAAACACTCCCCGACACTGGGCCATGCCCAGCACTAGGTCAGTGCTTCTCTGCTATTTATAGGGTTTTCAATGGCAGATTGTTTGGGGAGTGGGCTGCCATGTCTTTCTCCCGTTTTTTGCAGTGCTGAGGATCAAATCCAGAGTCTCAGAGGGCATGGAGCAGCACTCTACCAGCTCAGCTAAACTCCTGGCCCAAGATATTAGTAGATAAATTTAAATAAAGGGTACTAATGGTGAACCCTGAGTGAGTAGCCTGGAAAATTAAGTGGAAGAAATATTTCAAAATATGGAACAAAAAAATCAATAGAAATTGTGAGATATATAAAAGACTGGGAGAATACAACACGTAAATAAAAAGATCACCTGATAGAAAAAAAGCAACAAATAGAAGAGAAGTAATAATTTAAAAATAGAAGAAAAATTATCTGAGCTAAAGAATAACTTGATAATCCCAACAACTCGGGAAGCAGAGACAGGAAGGTTGTGAGTTCGAGGACAAGGTAGCCTGAATAATTTAGCAAGACCCAACTCAAAAAAAAAAAAAAAAAACGAACTGGGCTTGTAGCTCAATGGTAAAGCACTCACGAAGTATGTGCAATCCCCTAGGATCAACCCCCAAGTATTACAAAAAAGAAAAGAAAGCTGGGCGCGGTGGCACACACCTGTAATCCCAGCGGCTGGGGAGGCGGAGGCAGGAGGATCCCAAGTTCAAGACCAGAGGCACTCTGCATAATTTAGTGCAACCTTGTCTCAAAAAGTAAAAAAAAAAAATGGGCTGGGGGCACAGCTCAGTGGTCCAGCACTTACAGAGCATGCAAGCGTGAGGCTCTGGGTTCAACCCCCAATACCACAAAAAAAAAAAAAAAAAAAAAAAAAAAAAAAAAAAAAAAAAAAAAAAAAAAAAAAAAAAAAAAAAAAGGAAAGAAAAGAAAACTTGAATAGTTTGAATATGAAGATTAAAGGCCTTACTAAGTTCTAGTCAGATTGATTAAAATAGTAAGTTTATTGTTTTATAGAACCCAAACATATACTTACTTACACAGAGACATATTCTGGTAAAATTTCTAAACTCTAAGAATTAAAAGTAACAATTTTAGTATCTGTTGGATTCTAAGAAAAAATTATCTAAAAAGGAAAAATACCAGCCTGGCACCGCATTTCTCATGAAAAAACCCAAGGTGTAGTGTTATATACCTACAATCCCAGCACTTGGGTCTGAGGCAGGAAGATTGTGAGTTCAAGGCCAGCCTGGGTTACATAGTGAGGCCTTGCCTCCAAAAACAAAACAGAAGCCAGACAGAATAAAGTAAAATTCATGGGAGACAGAGAGAGAGAAATAGAGATGGGGGAAACAAACAAGGAACCCTACTCAAGAATATTTACCCAGTTGAGATATTACTCATCTATTACAATAATAGAAAGGTCTGTTTGGATCTACAAAGACTCAGAGCACATCACAGAAGTCACCATAGATGATACAAACAACTCAATTAGAACTAGGGCAAAAAAGGCCACCAAAAGTATTTACTGTTAGATAGTAAGAAATCTACCTGTGATCCAGAACTCCTAGTGTGCATATTCAGGATAAAATTATAAAGATGAATATACAAAAATGAATTCATAAAGATAAATAAATATAAAAACCTACCAATCAGTTTTTACTAAAATATAATAATTAAAAAGAATAGATATAGTGGTGCACATCTGTAATCCCAGTGACTCAGGAGGCAGAGGAAAGAAAATTGCAAGTCCGAAGGCAGAAACCTGCATAATTTAGCAAGACCCAAATAAAATTTAAAAATTTAAAATGGGCTAGGGGTGCATCCCAGTGGAAGAGCACTTGCAAAAGCGTACAGAGGGCCCTGAGTTCAACCTTCAAGTAGAAGAAAGAAAGAAGGAAGGAAGAAAGGAAGGAAGGGAGGGAGGGAGGGAGGGAGGGGAAAGCAAGGAAAAAAAGACAGGAAGTAAGGAAGGGAGGAAGGAAGGAAGGAAAAAGGAAGGAAGAAAAAAATAGTAACTCCTGTGGTTGTTAGCAATAAGGGTGACCATAGGAACAAACACACATACATTCCATTTGAATCTATCAACTCAATACAGACCATATGGAATGCAATCTGGCAATCTGTTAGAATTATGCAATCTGTAAGAATAAAAATATGCATAACTTTGCCCCAGTAATCTCACTTCTGCTAGTCCTTAGAAATAAACACATTAGTACATAAGAGCATGCATATAAGAACTTTCATTTCATCACTTATAGGGACAGAAAACTGGAAAGAAACTATATGCCCATCAATAAGAAAATTATAGACTAAGTCGTGGTATATCTACCTCATAGAATATTAAGCAACATAATATTAGATTCTCAAAAAATTAATTCTGTATAAATTGAGTTAGATTTCCATTATGTATTTTTACTAAGAAAAGGAAATAGAAATGATAGCTTTTTATTTTGTAAAACAAGGAGAAAATCTCCATGTACATATGTCTGTTTAGTTAAAAGAGTAGTAGGTAAGGATTCAACTTAGGTGGTTAGCATTTCTAGCAGTAAGAAGTTGGCACAAGAAGAGAAAGGGAAGGGAGGGGAGGTAGGCAAGCTTGAGGACATAAGCAGGACAGAAGTGAGCAATAATTCAGTAATTCATTATAAGCGTAACACTATATACAGTGGGCTGATACTTTGCAAATGAAACTAAGGTTGTGAAAGATAGCATATGTTTTTGTATAGCTTTTATGGTTGTTTTCTAATTATAGGACTCTGGCTGAGTGGGTGTTTTATCTAAATTACAGAAGCATGCTGTGTCATTCAAGCTTAGCACTGCAAATTCTCACTTATACAAAAACAGATTTTAATGTAGATGCTGAAATAAAGCCAAACCAACAGTTCTTTTGAAACTGGAAGTCAGCCTATTGGTCCTTATTTGCCATTCTTTCCCTAACAAGTATATCTGAATAAATGATACTCAAAAATTAGAGGTGTGCTGGGTGTGGTGGTGCACACTTGTAATCCCAGCAATTTGGGAGGCTGAGGCAGGAAGATCATGAGTTTGAGGCCAAAAGCAGCCTAATTTAGCAACTTAGCAATTTAGTATCTTAGCAAGACCCTGTTCCAAAATAAAAATAAGTAAATAATGGGCTGGAAGTGCAGCCCACTGGTAGGGCAGTTGCAAAGTATGTGCAAGGCCCTGAATTCAACCCCCAAGTACCATAAAACAAACAAAAAAGCTAGAGGTGGATAATCTTTAAGATTTGTATAAATTTGGAAATTTTAATATTATAGTTTATATAACTCCACTATCATCAACATAATGGTATATATGAGCAAATGTTTGGAAATTATCTACTTGTTCATATTAACATTATCATGGCTTGGGATATTGAAGTGTAAATTTTGCCTACATTATTTATACTCAAAGAAAGTCTCTACATTGATTTGTATTAATTTTTCATATGCAAATTTAGGAAAATTAACTTTCTTTTCTTTTTTCCCATCATTGTTAAATATTGGTAGGGTACAGAGTAAGACAGCACTTGTTTTTTCCATTGTGCAAATATTGCATCACTTTTGGTTACACTTTTATCACTTACAAGGTTTATGGAACCTTTTGGTAAATATATAGTAAAACTTGTATACATTTATGGATTATATTGCCCTATTTTTCCTATGTACTCATGAAGTTGCATCATTTACATTGAGATTATCCTCTCACCCTTCATGTCTTTACATTGTTTCCCCTCCCCTTCCCACCTTCCACGACCTTTACTTCCCTTTGCTAGTCTCCTCCTTCCTTTTTTCAACTCTGCTTACATTTTCCCTACTTAGCTACCTTTAATTGCTCATTTTTATATATCTATTGATGTATAGTTTTGTTCCTTTAACTAAAGTCTGCTTCCACATATGAGTGCAAGCATAAGGTATTTCTCTTTTTGAGCCTGTGTTCATTCACTTAAGATGATATTCTCCAGTTCCATACATTTTGCTGCAAATGACATTAATTCTTTTTTGAGCAACATTTTGAGTAATATTTTGAGTAATATTCCATTGTGTATACATATAACATAATTTTTATCCATTCTTATTTTGATTGGAACCTTCATTGGTTCCTTATCCTTCCAATTATGAAGATTGCTGCATTAAATATGGAGATGCTGGTGTCTTTGTGATATGATGACTTGTCTCCCTTTAGGTATATTCCGGGGAGTGGTATAGCTGGGTTGTATTGCAATTCTATTCTTAGTTTTCTGAAGTATCTCCATATTGATTTCCAAAGTTGAACTAATTTGCAACCCCAATAGAAGTGTAAAAGGGTTCCATTTCTCTACATCATTGCCAGCAATTGTTATTATTTGTTTTGTTGATCTTGGCCATTGTTACTGGAGTTAGATGGGATTTCAGAGTTGTTTTGATTTTCCTAATCTCTAATGGCTAGGGATATTAAGCACTTTTTAAAATGTGTTTCTTGGTCCTTTGAAATTCTTCCTTTGAGAACTATCTGTTCATTTCCTTTGCCCATTTGTGCATCGTGTTATTTGTCTTGGGATTTGATTACTTGAGTTCTTTGTAAATTCTATATATCAGTCTTCTGTCAGATGTGTAGGATGTGAAGATTTTCTCCCATTCTATTGGGTCTTGCTTAACTCTGTTGATTGTTTCCCTTACTGTACATAAGATTTTTAATTTCATATAATCCCATTTGTCAATTTTTGGTGCCATTCCCTGAGTGATTGGAATCTTGTTAAAGAAATACTTTTGTATGCCTATGTGGTAGAGCATTTTCCTATCTTTTCTTCTAGTAGTTTTAAGCTTTCTGGTTTTATAATGAGGCCTCTTATGCATTTCAAGTTGACTCTTGTGCAAATTGAGAAACATGGATCTATTTTTATTTTTCTGCAAATGGATATCCAATTTTCCCAATACCATTTGCTGGAAATGAGTGTCCTTAGCCTCTTTTTTAAAGACCAGATGGCTCTAGTTGTGTGAGTGTGGCTCTGGGTCTTTGATTCAGTTCCATTGTTCTTCAAGCCTATTTTTGTGCCACTACCAAGCTGTTTTGGCTACTATAGTCTTGTAGTATTGTTTAAAGTCAGGCATTATGATCCCACCTGCACTAGTTTTGCAGCTTAAGATTGTTTTGGCTATATGTAGTATTTTGTGTTTCCATATGAATTTTTGGATTATTTTTCTATTTATACAAAGTCTGTCATTAGAATTTTAATAGAAATTGCATTAAATGTGTAAATTGCTTTTGATAATATGGTCATATTGATTCTACCAACCATGAGCAGGGAGGTCCTTCCATCTTCTAATATCCTCTGAAATTTCTTTCTTTAATGTTTTGAAGATTTCCTCGTAGCAATTGTCAGAGTCTTCTGTTAAATTGAGTCCTAAGTATTTAATTTTTTGGTGAGCTATTGTGAATGGGATTGTTTCCTTAATTTCCTTCTTTTCCTGTTCACCATTGATGTAAAGGAAGGCTACTGATTTTTGAGTGTTAATTTTGTATCCTGCTACTTTGCTGAACCAGTTAACTAGCTCTAAGAATTTTCTAGAGGAATTTGGGGGGTTCTTTAGCTAAAAGATCATGTCATCCATGATAAGGATAATTTGACCTCTTCTTTGCCTGTCTGTATCACTTTGATTTCTTCCTCTTGTCTGATTGCTCTGGCTAGGGCTTCAATCACAATATTGAATAAGAGAGAAGAGAGTGGACATCTTTGTCTTGTTCCTGATCTTAAAAGAAATGGTTTCAATTTTTCTCCATTTAAGATGATATTGGCTGTAGATTTTTCATAAATGGCCTTTATGATGTTAGGGGTATTTCCTTATTATGTCCATCTTCCCCAGGGCTTTTGTCATGAAAGGATGTTGCACTTTGTCAAAGGCCTTCTCAGTATCCATTGAGATGATCATGTGATTTATGTCTGCAAGTCTCTGGTATGTTAAATATACTGATTGATTTTCATAAATCGAACCAGCATTGCATCTGTGGAAGAAGCCCACTTGATCATGGTGTATGATCTTTTTTATAGGTTACTGAATTCAGTTTGTCAGGATATTGTTGAGAATTTTTGCATCCATGTTCATCTGGGAAATTGGTCTATAGTTCTCTTTCTTTGAAGTGTCCTTGCCTCATTTTGGTATCAGGGTGATGGTGATTTCCTAGAATGAATTTGGGAGAGACCGTTCCTTTTCCACTTTATGAAATAGTTTGAGGAAAATAAGTGTTAATTCTTCTTTGATGGCTTGATAGACTTCTGCAGTGAACCCAATGGGACCTATGCTTTTCTTTGTTGGGAGACTTTTTATTACCTTCTCTATTTTGGTGAATGTAATTGGTCTGTTTAGATTGTTTATGTCCTTAGGCATAATTTTACTAACGCATATGTGTTAATGAACTTATCCATTTCTTCTGTATTTTCAGTTTTTTGGGGAGTAAAATTTCTCAAAGTATTCTCTGATGATCCTCTGGATTATATTGGTATCAGTGGTCATGACCCCATTCTCAAAACTGATTTTTTAAATTTAGGTTTTTTCTTTCTTCCTATTGCTAAGATGGGCTAGGGGCATGCCTATTTTATTAATCATTTCTAAAAACCAGCTCTTAGACTCATTAATTCTTTGAATTATCTTTTTGGATTCTAATTGAGTTATTTCTACCTTGATCTTTATAATTTCTGTCTGAATGCTCCTTTTGGGATTGGCTTGTTGTTGGCTTTCTAATGCCTTGAGATATGTCATTAAGTTATTTAATTGGGCCTTCCCTAACTTATTAATGAAGGCACACATAACTATGAACTTCCCTTAGAACTGCCTTTGCTGTATCCCATAAATTTTGGTAGAATATAGTCTCATCTTTGTTTGATTGCATGAATTTTTAAATTTCTACTCTGATTTTTTAATAACCTATTGATCATTCTGCAGTGTATTGTTTAGTCTCCATGAATTTGTAAGATTTCTGAAATTTTTCTTGTTTTTGAGTTCTAGTTTTATTCCATTGTGATCTGATAAGGTATAGGGTATGATTTCTACTTTTTTGTATTTGTTGAGGCCACTTTTGTGGACTAAAATCTGCTCTATCTTAGAAAAAGTTCCATGTGGTGCTGAGAAGAATGTGTATTTCACATCTGATGGATGGGATATTCTGAAGACATCTGTAAGGTCCAATTTGTCTATGGTGCAATTTAAGTCTATCATCTCTCTGTTGATTTTTTGTTTGATCACCTGTCTCTTGGCCAAAGTAGGGTATTGATTATTGTGTCTGGCTTGATGTGTTCCTTTATCTCCAATAAAATTTGTTTTATGAAGCTAATTGCATCTGTATTTGGTGAGTAAGCATTATCGTTATGGGTTCCTGATTGACTGTTCCTTTTACTAAAATGTAGTGTCTTTTGTCTCTTCCAATTAGTTTGGGGTTGAAATCTAGGTTGTCAGAAATTAGTATCACTGCTCCTGCAATTTTTTTTATTGTTGTTGTTCCCATTTGCTTGATATATTGTTTTCCAGCCTTTAATTTTCAGCCTAATGTTGTCTTTGTGAATGAGGTGAGTCTCTTCAATGCCACATATTAAGAGTTATATTTTCTTACCCAGTTGGGCAGCCTATGTCTCTTGAGTGGCAAGTTAAAGTCATTTACACTGAGAGTAATTGTTGAGAGTAACATATTATTCTGCATCAATTTGCTGTTTGCTTCTATTTTTTTTATTCATATTTAGCCTATTGTTTTCTTAATTTCTTCTCATGTTTGTTATTCATTCCTTTGATCTTGTATTTGGGGTTTACTTACCTCTCCCATATATGGTGTTTCATTGAGAATCCTCTGCAGGTCTGGCTTGTTGGCTACAAATTGTTTAAACAACTCAATTACATGGAATGTCTTGAACTCATTGACTATTTTAAAAGATAGCTTCACTGAGTACTATTATCTTGGTTGGTAGCTATTCTTTTTCAGGCCTTGAATGATGTCTGGCCAAGCTTTCCTTGCCTTTAGGGCTGTTATTGAGAAATCAGCTGTTATTGTGACGGGTTTGCCTTTGTAAGTGTCTTTGCATTTCTCTCTTGTAGCTTGTAAAATATCTTCTTTGCCCTCTAAATTTACCATTATAATTATAATGTGTCACAGAGAGGATCTGTTCTGACCTACTCTTTTTGGAGTACTGGACACTTCAGTTGTTTATGTTCTAATTGTTCTCTTAGTTTTGGGAAGTTTTCATCTAAAATCTGTTGGAATAGATTTCCTATTCATCTCATGTGGTTTTCACCCCCTGAATTTGTAGGTTGTACCTCTTCATTTTATCAAAGACCCTTGAAATCATGGTCAAGTTACTTCATCTGTTTTTCTTTCTTAGCATCTGAGTAGAAAAGCTAGTCAAGTTTTTCCTCAGATTTAGATATTCTGTTTCTGGCTTCATCTGTTCTGGAGACTATATACACTACTGTAATATTAAGTTGATTTATTTTGTTCTGTATTTGCAGCATTTCCAATTGATTCTTCTTCAGAGTCTGGATTTCTTTGGTGAATTTTTATTCCATATTGGCTACTTTTCTGTTCAGAGTTTCAATTGCTCTCCTCATGGTGTCCTTGAGATCTTTTAGCCCATTTATCAGTAGACTTCTAAATTCTTTTTCTGCTATCTCTAAAACTTTGGTTACTTTGAGATTGTGCATTGACGGACTTTGGTCTAATGAGGCTTCACATCCACTCTGCCCTTTTATTTTTCTCATGTTTTTCTGTGGAGATTTGCCCATTGTTTGATTTTGGATCAAAGTCTGCTCAATGTAAGATGTTAGAAGTCTGAATCCAATTTTAACTAATGAACCAACAGGTGCTCATTAATGGTCAAAGCTCCAGAACTGCTCTACCCCCTCAGAGATTGGTAGAGAGAAAGGAAAACAGAGAAACAAATGAAATAAAAGAAAAAGAAGGCAAAAAAGTGTATATAATATTGATAAAAATAAAAGCAAAAAATCAATCATATACATAGAACTATACACATTACAAAAACAAACCTCCAAACATTCCACTCCCTCAGGGAAAAGAAAATGAGAAAAAAAAATGAAAACAGAAATTAAAAAAAGAGAAAAGAAAAATATATATGAATCTAAGTATGTAGTATTAACAAAAATGAGAATAAGTGATCAATTATATGGCACAGTACTCATCATCACAAAATCAGAACCTCAAAGCCATTCAAATCTCTCAGAGAAGAAGAAAAGAAGAAAGAAAACAAAACAAAGAAGCTAAAAACAAACAAAAAATAAAAACAAAGCAAAGAAAAGAAAAGAAAACAACAACAACAAAACCCAGTTTACCCTGGTTGGTAAGGTGATTCAATCTGTTTGAGTATCACTCAGGTCCTCAAGACAACTGTCTTATACCTGGATGTTGTCAAACAGCTGTCCCACCACACACTTTCTGATCCCTCTAAATCCCAAAGTGTCTGGCTCCCTACCACCAATTCCCTAAATATATTACCCCTGGTGGCCACTCTCTCCTCAGCACACCTGGGTGTATGTATTTCTGCACTGGCCCAGGTTGGGGTAGATCCTTGGTCTTGCTCCTTGCCACACCTCTGACCTAAAGTTCCCAGGTGGGCCACTACCCCCATTAACTATCTCTGTGTGGTCCGTGACTTATGGTGCTGAAGTTAACACTGAGGCTTATTCCCCTGTGTGTCAGGCTCCGTACCTCAATTCCAATACATGGAAAGGGATTTTTACCCCCACGTTTGCCAGAAAACCGCAGGTCTGAGGGAAGGGTTTCTGTGCAGCATCCCTCCTGCAGGGATGATGGCAGAATGCCCGTGCCATTATCTCCAGCTCAACCTGGCCTCAGGACTCACTTGCTGACCCCGCCCTATGGAGTGAGCCACCAGTGCCACACTGGCAGGATGACAGCACTTTGCCTCCAAATGTTCTGAGGCTTGTGCTTCCCCACGGAACTCATGCCTCCCTGAAGTCTCACCACAGCCTGTGCAGCCCAGGGTAGCAGATGATGAGAGGCCAAGTCGCTGGTGCCACACTCACTGGGGTTTCTTGGCTTCAGTGCTCACTTGCTGATTCTACCTTTTGGTGGACAGGATGATGGCGTGTCACCCCCAGTCAATCTGAGGCCTATGCTCCCATGTAGAACTCACATCTCACAAAATCTTGTCACAGACTGCACAACCAGGACTTTGCAGTGGGAAGATGGTGGACCCTATGGCTCGCGCTGAGCTCATTGTATTTACCAGCACTTCTTGGCTTCAGGGCCCACTCATCAGACTCGCCCCATGAAATGTGCCACCAGCTTCATGTCAGCAGGATGATGGTGAGTCATGAGGGTCGCACACAGCAGTGGATCTGAGCCTTGGGCTCCCATGTGGAATTCTCCCTGTGCTTTACATACTTAGGGCTCTAACAAAAACAATGAAGCTTTTTTGAGCAGCAAAATAGAAAGTGCTAATTTTTGCTTAAAAACAGAAATTTATTGATTAGATTGTCTATATGAGTGATAAAGTTTAAAGTATTAACTCTTTGTGGACATTTGTATTTTTGTTGTTTCTGTTGTTGTTAGGTGCAATCAAGTCGGTATCCAACTCATAGCAACCCTACATAGAACAGGGAAACACCATTGTCAGTGCTTCTTCGCTGTTCACAGGGTTTTCAATGGCGGATTGATTTTTGGGAGTGGGTTGCCGGGTCCGTCTCCCAAGCCTAAAGCACCTGGTGTTTCCAGCTGGTCTCCCATCCAAGTACTAACCAGGCCCGACCCTGCTTAGCTTCTGAGATGTGACTGGATCGGATG
The DNA here is from genome assembly GCA_007922755.1 of Pedetes capensis. Lineage (NCBI taxonomy): Eukaryota > Metazoa > Chordata > Mammalia > Rodentia > Pedetidae > Pedetes > Pedetes capensis. The sequence goes on along the minus strand of VMDO01013925.1, from coordinate 27,629 downwards.
CCACAGGGCTATGGCAGCAGGCTTTTCCATTTTTAGAGGTGAAAAAAGCTTTAAGGCAAGTTACATTGTTTACATTAAGATTATCCTCTTCTCCTTTTTCCCTCTACATTGATTCTCCTCCCCATCCCACCTTCTATAATCTTCACTTCCCTTTGCTAGTTCCCTCTCTCCTTTTTGCTACTCTTTATATTGTCCCTTCTTTGCTAAGTTTAATTGTGCATTTTTTATATACCAACTTATGTACAGGATTTTTTCTTCCTTTAAGTAAGATTCAGCTCCCACATATAAGTGAGAACATATGATATTTCTCTTTTTGAGCTTGTGCTCGTTCACTTAAGATGATGTTCTCCAGTTCCATCCATTTTGCTGCAAATTACATTATTTCATTTTTTATTACTGAGTAGTATTCCATTGTGTATATGTGCCATAATTTTTTATCCATTCTTCTGTTGATGGTCACCTTGGTTGGTTCCATATCCTTGCTATTGTGAAAATGCTACATTGACTATGGAGATGCAGGTGCCTCTGTGGTCTGATGACTTGTCTCCCTTTGGATATATTCTAAGTAGTGGAATAGCTGGATCATATGGCAGTTCTGTTTTTAGTTTTCAGAAGTATCTCCATATTGATCTCCAAAGTGGTTGAACCAATTTACAGTCTCACCAACAGTGTAAGAGGGTTCCTTTTTTTCCCACAATCTTGCCAGCATTTGTTCTTATTTGTCTTGTTGATCTTGGCCATTCTTACTGTAGTTAGGTGGAGTCTCACAGTTGTTTTGATTTGCATTTCCCTAATGTCTAGGGATATTGAGCATTTTTTCATGATCTTCTTAGCCTTATGAGCTTCTTCCTTTGAGAACTGTCTGTTCCATTCGTTTGCCCATTTGTGTATTGGATTATTTGCTGTCTTGAGATTTGCTTTCTTGCATTGTCGTCAATTTATAAACAGCAATTAGGTTGAATTTGCTGCATTCCTCTCCCTCTTGACCTAGGAGACAGTCTAAAGCTAATCTATTTTGGTAGCTGGCATTTCTCATTTAGGTACCTTGATGTACTAAGAGATTTAGGGCATTTGTGGTATCATTTGTTTCTTGAGGACAGCTTGTAACCTGATGATACAGTTAAGTATGTAAATTGGGGTGCAGTATCCCCAACTTCCATCATCTGCCCAAGTGGCCAGGCCAAAATATTGGATTATTCTCTCAGGAATCCATTCATCATCTTTCCAATCTCCTATTTTAATATCTCTTTTGTCTTCTTTCCTATTTGTTCAGATACTGGATAATCTAAACTTTTTCCCTGGTTTAGCAGGATTAAGAGGATGGCTGGATCATTCCCAATGTACAGGTCCCTGTCCAGCCAGCAGTCAATTGTTGGTATGCTCATGAACTACATAACCAATAAAGGGCAAGGGCTTTGGCCCATACTCTAAGAATTTTTAAGTCTAGCCCATGTAAATCATTATACTTTTAGGCTTTTTCTGAGTATAGCCTCTATTCCTCAGCTTGGGGGACTGTGAGGGCCAGAATCATGGCCTCTGATGGCATGAGGTCTAATGACATAGTCCCTCAAGACCCAAATGTGAGCTGGGCGTGGTGGCGCATGCCTGCAATCCCAGCGGCTCAAGAGGTGGAGGCAGGAGGATCGCAAGTTCGAGCCCAGAGGCTGTCTGTGTAATTTAGCAAGACCCTGTCTCAAAAAAGTACAAAAAAAAAAAAAAAACTGGGCTGGGGGTGCAGCTCAGTAGTCCAGCACTTGCAGAGCATGCAGGCGCAAGGCCCTGGGTTAAACCCCCAGTACCGAAAAAAAAAAAAAAAAATGTGATTTGGGCCTATAGTTTTTGGAGCAAGTCTCTTCCCAGCAAGGGGACTAGGCAATTTGGAAGCTATAAGAACTCATGCTGGACGTCTCATCCCTCAATCACGCATCTCTTTGGCTGGCAAAAACAAACAAAAAAATTAACAAGGCCAGCCTAATCCAAAAAGTGGAAGAAATATGACACATCTGAAGACAAGATAAAGAAATGGGAGGAATATTTGTCCCCTCAATGTGGTTGTCCACAGTTGCTTGCAGACCTTTACTTTGAGCCTGCCCACTTTCTGACTTCTAACTCAGAATCTTAACTTGCTCTCTGCATCTCTCCCATCTCCTTTCTCCCCACAACTGGCCTATCATTTAAAATTTTAAAATAATGTGAATTGTTTTAATAACAAATTGTGTAAAGTTTTTAAAAATAATGAATATATATTACTATTTCATATTACTTTTATAAACAGAATAAAATCTATTTTCATTAGAAAGAAAAATATTACTGGGAAACACATAAGACAGCATTTGGCAGAGGTTTTCCTGATAAATGGTGAAATTTTGCTCCTAGGATCTGTCTCCTGTCTGCAAGTTAATATTAATATTAGTGGGGAGATGTAGAGAGCAGGTCCACAGAAGGGAGCATAGATCTGGAGCATAGGTCTGGAGGCCAGAGGCCAACTGGTCTTTCCCTGGGAGCAGCAATTACCTCCTCCCAACAGCAGATACCTCAGTTTTGCCTGTGTTACCTTGAATAAAAGAATTTATATGAGGCACAGAAATTAGTAACAGAAATTAGTATAGAATTTATTAAATTAGTAATAAATTTATTAAAGCTAGAGAATATAGACATAGATTATAAAGGCAGTACACTTTTTTTTTCTCATTCTCCTTTATGAGTTTAATCAGCTGTTTATCCCTCCTTCAACATTGGAGGGTCTCAAAAGGTAAAAAGCAACTTTCAACATTGAACAGTGATTATAAGAACTTGATACTTGTTTGTGATTATTCCAGTGTTTGGGGGAGTTAAAACATGGTTTGCTGTTCGTATAGGTTACATTTTGAGAAAGGACACTTCTAATGTATTTCAGATACTAAAAACATTAAAGTCCCATGAGTTCTGAATTTAGGCAGGTAGCACTTGGAGAAAAAATCCCAGGCCCCTCCTTGGACAAGTCTGACAGACATGGCAGTGTTTACAGCTTCAGCTTCTATATAGACACTTGTCTCAGAGTCAAGATCCATAGGAAAAGGCTTGTCTCCTCTTTGTCCTTACTTGAGGACACTGTGTAAAGAAAGCTGTGAGGAAAAGTTACTCCTTTAAAATGACGTATCTAATCCTGTTGTGTTCTGTCCACAGCATAGTAGGCACGGTATCTGGATTCCTGATGAGGCCGAACCCAGGCTTATCCTTAAATAAGCTGTACTTTGTCACATTTTCTGCATGTTTTCCCCTTGCCACTGGCTGACAGGGACCCTTTTATTCTTACAGACCCAGACTAAATGTCCTGTTGCCAGCCTTCCTTCCCCTAAGTTGCTTTCTCAGAGACCATTTGGTTTCTCTCTTTCACTACCATTAATCAAAGGTAGAATTAAACCTTTTTTTGTAGTTTTCCTAGTGCCTACAAGACAGCCAGGCTGTTTGCTAGCTTATGTACGTCGTGAGAAGTCCCTCCAAGTAGTATTAATTGTCTTATATTCCTGCCTTGCTTCTTAACAAATGTATTACTGTTTACTGATTATATCCATTGCAAGTGATTTGTTCCTTTTCTGTCCAGGCAGCATAATTCGTTGTATGAGGCGCCTGGAAGAATTGCTTCGACAGATGTGTCAGGCAGCAAAAGCCATTGGAAACACTGAGCTGGAAATAAATTTGCAGAAGGTGAGTAACCAACTTCTAAGATGTTCCTAATAATTTAGGCAAATCTTGTGAAATTTGAACCCTTTACACAACTCAGAAGGACATTCTGATGTGTCCGTGCTGGATTGCTATGGAGGCTCATCTAGTAGTGTTTCCATAAAATTTTAGAGGCTTTATATGGGAATTAAGGTTCAAGATGTTATGTACTGCTGCATTATTTTAAGCACCAGGAGATACATCAGTGAAAAGATCCCTGCAGTAGAAAAATACTACTAAGTAAAAGATAGAGAAGACTTGGATGGGAAACTTAGATGGGAAGGGGGAGGAGGGGAAGCATAGGGGAGGGTAAGGAGTAACCTATATGAATAATGTTTATCAAATTGCATATATGAAAATTGTCACAATGAAAAGCATGTCAAAATGAATCACATTATGATGTACATTAAAAATTTCTAATTAAAAAAAAAAGATACTTGCAGAAACAAAAAACAATGGTAGAATTTGGGGACAGGTGAGATGGCCTAAGGACCACCAGACAGGTGAGTTTATGAAAGGCAGTACACTTTGAGACATGAGGGCGGGCTGTAGTAAAGGACTACTGCTGCCTTGAGCCAAGGTGGGGTATGATCTTTGCAGTGGGGTTTGAGCCTTCAGGAGAAGGAGAGAAATGTTTACCCTTGGGGCCTGTGCATGGAATGGGTTAATGGACTCCCAGTGTCTTCAAGGACTGGGCTCAGAGGCAGGCATTTCAAGAGATTATAGAAACCCATGCAGCCACTGGTCTTGATATGGGAGACACTGTGCCATGATCAGTACCACTGTCAGTGCTTCTCTGCTATCCATAGGGTTTTTGGTGGCTGATTGTTTCGGGAGTGGGTTGTTGGGTCCTTCTCCCAAGCCTACAGCACCCAGTATTCCCAGGTGATCTCCCATCCAAGACAGACCAGGCCCAACCCTGCTTAGCTTCAGAGATAAGGTAGGTTCAGATGCCAGGGTAGTAGGGCTGAAGGCTGATAAGGGAGCAGAATCCACTAAACAATGTACTGTTCCATTGCTGGGGGTGATGTACCTCTCAGTCTTAACATCCTTCCTGGATGAATGTAAAAGTGAGGAGTTATTTTAATTTTGTTTCCTTTTAGCAATTATGCTCTTTGTAAGGGTGTTATCTATCCGGGAAACATGGACCATGAGACCTGGCTGGCTACAGAGCCTTCTATACCCTTTCTTCCTGCCTATTATCCTTTAACATACATATTCTATATCTTTTGAAGTGAATCATGAGTACATTTAGAATTTCTAGATGAGATGGAGCTTGGGTGGGTTTTTTGTTTGTTTTGTGGAACACGGAGATTGAACCCCAGGGGTTTCATGCATTCTTTGAAAGTGTTCTACCCTTGAGCTGAAACCCCTGCCCATTTTAAATTTTTTATCTTCAGATAGGATCTTGCTAAATTATGCAGGCTGCCTCTGGCCTCGAACCTGCGATTGTCCTGCCTCCTTCTCCTGAGTCTCTGGGATTACCGGAGTGAACCAGAGCAGCCTGCTGCTTATTTGAGATAAAGTCTAATCTCATGTAACCCAGGCTGGCTTCCAATTTAAGATCCTCTAGCCTCTGCCTCCTGAGTGCTGGAATTACAGGCTTGTGCCATCATGCCTCACCTGGTACTTGTGTTTGTGATTTTATTGATTTAGTTATTCGGACTAAATCTAGCAGTATCAGGACAAACTAAAGCTGCCACACGGGGAAGAAATGAACCACAACTCCTACCCGTGTGTTTGTTAAGGCTGTGGATAGTGATACAGCTTTCCTTTTTGCATCCAGAGACATGAGGTATAAATGAACTTTCCTTAGGAGACAACCACTGCAATCTCCAACCGGCCTCCAGCAAAGCATGGCCTCAGGGTTTTAGGTCGCACAAAAGCGCTTGCATATAGTTTCCATGCTGGCGCCTGTGGAACAGCTGGAGGGCTCGCGCAGGCGGTAGAACCACGTAGTCCCGCGCAGCAGGACTATTGCGCAGGCGCGGCGGACGAACCGGTGGTGTGGTGCGGTTCCGCCATGGCTGAGGCGTCTCGGTGGCACCGCGGAGGTGAGGGCTGTGCCTAGGTCGTGGGTGAGGCCGGGGCGATTTGGAAACTCCGGACATCCGGGGAAAAATTCTTTGGCTCCAAATCAGTCAAGTGAGAGATGTGGCTGCGAGTACGTTTAACCCTCAAAGCTTCCATTGAAGTAGCAGAGAGAGACCGGTAGTCACATTTCACAGAAGGGGAAAATGAAGCCCTGAGACTCGGGGCGCTGTCACCTGCTGTGCAGTGACCGTCACTAGGCGGGTCTTCGAAGTCCTTTGTTGGTTAGGCCTGGACAGAACAGCTCGAGCGCTGTTTCCCTCCCTTGCAGAAAGAAGCCTGCCTTCCCGGGAAGCTTTATTGACCGATGGCGAAAGCGATTAGGACAGATGAGGGGGTATCTTTGTATCTTACCTACAGAAGCTTTGTATCTTACTTTTTTGTTTTAAGATAGGACTGGTAAGGAAACATCCGTGTTATGAAGTCTATTAGAATATGGTCGTAAAATGACATCCTATTTACTCTGATGGGAAATATTAGTAATTATCCCTGCCTCATAAAAGTGAGGGCTGGGATTTAGCTCAGCTGGTAGAGCACTGCTCTGCAGTCTCTGAGGTCCACAGTTCGATTCCCAGCACCGCAAAAATGGAAGACGGCTATGGCAATCCACTCCCAAGGCAATCCCGAAACAATCTGCCACTGAAAACGCTATGAGACTCGCTATGAGTCGGACAGCAGCAACAGCATAAAAGTGAGAATTAAGAAATAGCCAGAAGCCATTGGAGCTTTCCTTCTCACAGCGTTAACAACTAAAAGTGGTTGTGTTTTTCCGTCGTTCTTATGTGCATTATAATTGCATGGTAATGTAAAGAAAAAATTTGTTTTATATCTAACAGGGGCTCCGAAACATAAGCTGCATTTCAGAAGGGAAGTAGAAATTAGAACCACACTTCAGGAGTTGTTACTCTACTTTATTTTTTTAATAAACCTATGTATATGTAAGTACACAGATGTAAACTCTTTATCTGATTGAACTAGAAATTAAAATGTAGAGATGAAAAATAAAACAAACTTTATAAAATTATATACTACCATATTACTAACGGGGCTGGGATTTAGCTCACTGGGTAGAGCCCTGTGCTGCAGTCTCTGAGGCCCCGAGTTCAATTCCCACTACCGCAAAAATGGGAGAAGGGCCTGGCAATCCACTCCCAAGGCAATCCCAAAGCAGTCAACCATTAAAAACCCTATAAGGGTCGCTATGAGTCAGATACTGGACTCGAGGCACCTAACAACAACAACAACATATTACTAAAACCTCCCCTCAAAACAGTAAGGCATTTTACACATCATTGCCCTACGAATGACATTATTTTCAGCTTTTAAGGGGCAAAACTTTTTGTCACAGGTGCAATGAAAAGCTCCACAGTCAACATTGATTGAGTATAACTATTCCTTTGATTTAGTAGATATATTTAAAAGTTAATCCCTTGGGCTGACAAATTTAATTTGATTTCTTTCAAAACCATATATACATATTAGCTCAGTTTCAAAAGTAAAAGTACAAATGAGAGCAAACATAGACGTTCATCTGGTGTCTGCTATCAGTTTTGTTATTTTCCCTAACCTGTTGCACAGTTAATAGTAAAATATGGCAGTGCTGAATCAATGCAAATCTTGAAAGAGGACTGGGAAAACTTCTCAACCTGCATTCACCCTATCTGTGTATCAATGGCATTGATTTAATATGTGAAGGGGATATTAAAGAGTGTTTTGTCTTTAAATCACCCAGCATAACAATAGCTGTATGCTCACTGGAAGGATTTATCTCATGTTGGCATGTGCTACACATTGGCTGTTGTATACCCATTAGCTAATCAATTGGTGTTGCAGGGGTAAGTTTGAGGCAGCTTAATGAGAGATAACTGTAGCCAGCTTTATAAATTAAGGAATCTTTGGTTTATAAAAGTTTAGTTATAAAAAGCAATATATGCTTTTTAAGGAACATTTAGAAAATGGAAAAAAAATAAGTAAAAACATGTTTCATAATCCCATTATTCAGAGCTTTTGTTTTAAAAAAAACACTTATAGTAACTAATTGAGCTGCACACAGTTACAAAATGCCTATAATCCTAGCAACTTGGGAGGCAGAGACAGCCTGCATAATTTAGTGAGACCATAACTCAAAAAAAAAATAATGGGTTGGGAGTTCAGCCCAGTGGTAAAGAGTACTTGCAAAGTATATGTGAAGGAGTTCAACCCCCAAGTACAGGGAAAAAAAAAAAAAGAATTGAAAAACTGGGTTTGGTGTCACATACCTGTAATCCCAGTCCTTGGGAGTCAGGAGGATCAATGGAAGTTCAAGGCCAGCCTGAACTACACATCAAGTTCTGGCCATCCAGAGCTACACCGTGAGACCCTGTCTCAAAAAAAAAAAAAAAAAAAAAAAAAAAAAAAAAAAAAAAAAAGACCTAAAAATCCCCTCAATAAGGGGATTTGTTTAACCTGTTGTATATACAGTGAAATAAATGCAACTATTAAAAAGTGGTATGAGCTCATTGGTGCCATCAAATGATGGCAAATGATGTTGGAGATACATGGCTTTTTAAAATTAAAGACTTCTGGCAAAAAAGAGACATATTCAGCTTATACTCCCCTTTAAAACTCACCAAACCTTCCACAAAAAGAGAAAGAATGCTAGTTAATATTTTTTAGAACTTTACTATGTGCCAAAGCACAATGTTCTACATGCATCATCTCATCTCCCACAGCAAAACTAGGAGGTAGGAGATATTCTTATGATGGGGCACAAACCCCTATCTGGCTGTATTTGAGGTCCATAGCCTTAACCACTCACTATACAGTGTTGCCTATTCTCAATGTAGAAAAAACTCAGCATGCAGAATGTTGGATATTATGTGACCTCATTTTTTAAAGATTTTTCATTTTCTTTATAAATGTGTATATATAAAACCTGAAAAAAAATCTATGTCCAACTTTATTAGTGGAATTAAAAGAAACTTCTTTCTGCTCTGTATATTCCTATTTTGAATTTTTTAAAAATTATTTTATAGCTGGGCGCGATGGTGCACACCTGTAATCCTAGCAACTGGGGAGGTAGAGACAGAAGGATCACAAGTTCGAGACCAGAGGCAGTCTGCGTAATTTACCAAGACTCTATCTCAAAAAGTGAAAAATGGGCTGGAGGTGCAGCTCAGTGTTATAGCACTTGCAAGGCATGGAAGCACAAGGCCCTAGGTTCAACCCCCAGTATCACAAAAAACATATAGATATATTTTATAATTGTTGTTGTTGTTAGATGCTGTGGAATCAGTATCCAACTCTTAGCGACTCTACACCATTGTTAGTGCTTCTCTGCTGTTCATAGAGTTTTCAATGGCAGATTGCTTTTTGGGAGTGGGTTGCCGGGTCCATCTCCCAAGCTTACAGCACCTGGTGTTCCCATGCAGTCTCCCATCCAAGTACTAACCAGGCCCGACCCTGCTTAGCTTCTGAGATCTGACAGGATTGGATGCCACAGGGCTAAGGCTGCAGGCTATTTTATAATTAGACAAAACAATAAAGTTGAATTTTTTTTTTTTCAGTACTAGGAGGCTGAACCCAAGGCCTCACGTATACTTTGCAAGTGCTCTGCTACTGAGCTGTACCCCTAGCTCCTTTTTTATTTTTAAAATTGAGACAGGGTCTTGCTAAATTGCACAGGCTGCCTCTAGCCTCAAACCTGCAATCATCCTGCCCCAGCCTCTCAAGCTGCTAGGATTATAAGTGTATGTCACTGTACCTGACTAAAGTTTAATTTTCAAAACAAAATTGAGAGCAAATTATAATAATATTTTTAATCCTGATAAACTGAGTTTTTAAGCATGAATTTTTAAACAAAAAATTTTTCTCTTTAGTGACTTTTGGGATGGTAAACCCACATATGTATTACCTAAACAAGGTTATGTCATCTCTATTTTTGGACACTTCTGTACCTGATGATGAAAGAACCAGCTTTAAGTCTATTCGCAGCATAACTGATTTTTGGAAGGTAAGGAAGGTGTCATGTGACTGTAGGTGTAGTAGCTTTGTTGTTGCACCATATATATGTGTGGCACTCAGGGAATATTTGTTAAAGGAATAAGTATAAAAATGAATATCATTTCTTTGAACTATTAGAATGAACCAACCCTTAATTTTTATTGAGAACCTATGTTCACAGTGTGATACTGTTCTTGTAACTCAAGAAACTTGATATTTTTTCAAACATTGCCATTTCATTTGGAAAGTATAAGACTTGTTTTTTTAGGTGAGGATTAGAACCTAAAGTTAGTCTATTATTGTGTGTATGAAATACGCAATACACAAGTAACAGTTACTCTGAAAAATTCTTTAATTGCCCAGAAAGTGTAATATACATGATTTTGGTATGGCACTTTTTAAAGTTTTAGTTACATAAGAGAATATTTCTTCAGCATTAGAATATATTTATTTTTTTCTACTGTATTTAACATAACAAGATCTTCATATTATGAAGAAGGAAAAACTTTAAGAATCAGTAGTTTCTTATATCCCGTGTCACAACCATTCAGGTATAAAGGACAAAGCACTTTGGGAATGCTTTTCAGAAGTGATGACAGGACAGTTGAAGCTTTTTTGAGACCAGGTCTTAATGTGTAATTTACGCTGACCTGGAACTAGGTACGTAGACCTGACTGGCCTTGAACTTGCATCTATCCTCCTGCCTCAGCTTCCTGAGTGCTAGGATTATACGTGTGTGCCACCAGGTCTGGCTTGGCAGTTGAGTTTAAAGATAATGAAGAGAAAGACATCCTAGGAATAAGGAACAGTATGTGCTACACATAATTCTACATGTGGAGTTATGTTTAGCGTTGTGGACATATGGAAGATGAAGTAGAAGGCCAAATTATGAATGAGACAGAAGTCACACCATGAATGTCTTGTGTGGAATTTGAAACTTACCAAGAGACAGGTCATTTCCTGAGAGTGAGAGGACAAGTGTAAGATAAGGGCTAAATCATCAAAAGTATTTTGTTTAGAATGATAGGAGGAGTGGAACTCATCCTGCCTCTTTTTTACTGTCCTGCCTAGAGACATGTACATGGCCATTGGCAAAGAAGACAAAAGAAGGAAGAACAAACTAAAAACCTTGGGCTTAGAATCTCCTAGAATGAGAAGATAGTGACACACCCAGAAGTCAGGAGTAGCAGGCACCATGACCAGAGCTGGGAAGGGAGTTGGGGGTGGGTACAGAAAACTTTAGGGTGAAGTCATGATGTGGGGTTAGAGCCAGCTCTGATACTTATGTACTGGAGGACAATTTTTGTTCTTTTTTTCTCTTTTTTTCTTTTTTTGTTGTATGGGGTGGGGGGGCTGAACCCAGGGCTTTGCACACACTTTGCTAGTGCTCTACCATTGAGCTGCACCCTCAGCCCTTTTTCAATTTTTTATCTTGAGTTAGGTTCTTGCTAAGTAAGCAGACTGCCCCTGACCTTGAACTTGTGATCCTCCTGCCTCTTCCTCCCAAGTCACTGGAATTACAGGTGTGCACTAAGGAACCCAGTTAGAGGACAACTTTCAATATACTCATATAAAGAGAGAAGAGTTATAGCATTAAATGAGTTAAGACTTGTAACGTGCTTAGAGCAATACCTAGTACATAGTTAATGCTCAATAAGTATTAAACATTACTAGCAGCATTATCATTACCATTAATATTAATAGTGTTTTGGTCAATGAATTTCATACTCAAAATCTCTTACATACAATGTTGTGAGTGCAGATTCTGTTGACATGAAAATATTTTCCACATGACATTTATTTTTCTATATGAAGTTTATGGAAGGACCCCTTTTGGAAGGTTTATACTGGGACTCATGGTACAATAACCAGCAACTGTATAATTTAAAGAATAGCAGTCGTATCTACTATGAGAACATACTTCTAGGAGTCCCCAGAGTCCGGCAACTAAAAGTCCGCAACAATACGTGCAAGGTCTATCCATCCTTTCGATCTTTGATGAGTGAATGTTATGACAAGTATACTCCTGAAAATGAAGACCTGTCTGATTTTGGCCTCAAAAGTGATACTGAGTAAGTAGTATAAAATTACACAGTAACTTTTCTAGCAGATACCATTGTATCTTTTAAAAGTTGTAAAAAGATATATTTTCTAAGAAACAGCCTGGGAATAACATGGCTGTTTCGACAATAGTGTCAAAGGAAGATTTGAAAATAGCAATGCTAGCTAGGTGTGGTGGTGCACGTCTGTAATCCCAGTGGATTGGGAGGCGGAGCCAGGAGGATTGCAAATTCGAGACCAGAGGAAGTCTATGTAATTTAGCGAAACCCTGTCTCAGGAAGTAAGGAAAAAAAATAAAAGGGCTGGGGGTGCAGCTCAGTGGTCCAGCACTTGCAAAGCATGCAGGTGTGAGGCCCCGGGATCAACCCCCAGTACCAAAAAAAAAAAAAAAAAAAAAAAAAAAAAAAAAAAAAAAAAAAAGAAAAGAAAAGAAAAGAGCAATGCTTAGAAAAGAGTGAACCTATTTGTTTGGTTGCTGGGCAGGGGGAGGGAAAGTGTTTTCTTGTTTGCTTGCCTCAGGATGGGAAGTGTTTTCTTTCTTTCTGGCTGTGATATATGAAATGCTTAGTTATAGTGGATGCAAGACATTATCAACTTTTGTTCCTATGATAGTTAGTCAGTTTTTCTAGCTTTGGCCAGACTCCCTCAAACCCACCCCAAAAACTTTGTGGGATACTTAGAGAATGTCTTAACTGTGCTCTGCCACTTTCCTCCCTCCTCACTCTGGCTTACCTGTACTAAAAAGGGGAAGTTATGCTCTGCAGGCACATCTGATAATGTCTGCCAAAGACACTCTGGCCATTATGCTCCAAAATGGCCAAGGCTAATGCTGGTGTGTAGGGGCTGGAGGTTAGCTCAGCTGGTAGAGTGCTAGTCTGCGTGTTCTGAGGCCCTGGGTTCAATCCCCAGCACCACAAAAAAATAAGTAAATAAAAATAAATAAATAAAAAAGGGAGAAGGACATGGCACCCAAGCCATTGAAAACCCTATGAATAGCAGAGAAGCATTGACATAGTACCAGGCATGGAACAGTGTTGGAGAGCAATTCATTTTATTGTTCATCAGGTCACTATGAGTCAGACTGACTCAATAGCACCTAACAACAACACTAGTATAAACTTACATGTATACTTTACACTAAAAATGTAAAAGCATAAAGCCACTGATAGTGCCTCCCCTTGACAAAGAAGCTGCTGCTATGTTTTATATACACTGTGCTTTTAGAGTCCTATGAAAATCATATTGGAGAGAGAATAAAATGTTTTTTTCTATTTAGTAGTTATCAAAATAATACAAATATTTACAAATGTCTTCTCTTTCCAATTCATAGTTCCCCTTTCCAAAAACAGCTACTCTTTGCTGTTTCAATTGTTTCCTCTGATATATACTTCCTGTTTCTAAATGATATCCTTGTACTGCTATTACTTGATTTTATAGTCTCTCTCTCTCTCTCTCTCTCTATATATATATATATGTATATATATATATATATATATATATATATATATATATATATATATATATATATATATATATATATATATATATATATATACATATATATATATATATATAGTTTTCTATCATGGAAGGTGATCTGTCATGTAGCGCTCATAGCCACCTCTCTACACATACTCTTCCTATTCCTCTTAGCCTCTCAATATTAGTTATTCCATGATTGTTTTTAATCATTAGTCAATATTCATACTATAAATATGAATTATGATTATATTTCTTTTCTTGAACAACTTCCCCCAAACTTCCAGGATTGTCTTGTGGTTTTGTTGACTTATTTCTTCTTTTTATTTGTTTTGGGCATTCTTGAGGGCTTATATAATTCTTATAGGTCTAATAAATTCAGAATTTTTTTTTCCAGTACTGGGAGGCTGAACCCGGGCCTTATAGATACTTTGCAAGTAAGTGCTCTACCAATGAGCTGCACCCCAAACCCCTTTATTATTTTTTGTGTGTTTGGTACTTGGTGGATGAACCCAGGGCTTCACACATAGTTTGCAAGTGCTATACCATTGGACTGTACCCCCCAACCCATTTTTTTGTTATTTTATTTTGAAGCAGAGTCTCACTAAATTACACAGGCTGCCTCTGGTCTCGAACTCCCAATCCTTTTGTTTCTGCTTCCTGAATCACTGGGATTGCAGGCATGCACACCATGCTTGGCTCAGTGACATATTCTCTTATTCATTTCCTTTTAACTCAGAATTACAAGATAAATCAATCTTGTAATTTTTTTTGTGGTGCTGGGGGGTCAAACTCAGAGCCTCATCCATACAAGGGAAGTGCTCTCCCACAGAGCTGCATCCCTAGCCCCATTTAATTACACATTTTAAATTGTAATCTCAGATCCAATCTTTTAGTTATTCAAATATTCTAAATTCTTATTATGACTACAAATATTTTAAATACTAAAATTAACACTGTAGGTTTAGTTTACCGTCTTATATTTAACTGGAATAGTGAATAAATATGTCATTCCTCCACAATTAACATAAGAAACAACTTGTATGTTTATCTTATCTATGTTGTTGTTGTTGTTAGGTGCCTTCGAGTCATAGCGACCCTCAGAGGGTTTTCAATGGCTGACTGTTTTGGGATTGCCTTGGGAGTGGATTGCCAGGTCCTTCTCTCATTATCTTATCTATATAAAATTTAAATTTCATTAATTACCTATTAGAAATTGGAAGCCAAAGCAGTGAGTCTAACAAATTTTCCTATTTCAAATTTACAGTCACATCCAAAAAAGTCTCAAAAATACAACTATGGCCGGCGTGGTGGTGCACGCCTGCAATCCCAGGGGCTCAGGAGGCGGAGGCAGGAGGATCGCAAATTTGAGACCAGAGGCAGTCTGCGTAACTTAGCGAGACCCTGTCTCAAAAAGTAAAAAAATGGGCTGAGGGTGCAGCTCAGTGGTCCAGCACTTGAAGAGCATGCAAGCAAGAAGCCCTGGGTTCAACCCCCAATACCACAAAAAAAAAAAAAAAAGAAAAGAAAAGAAAGAAAAAAGAAAGAAAGAAAGAAAGAAAGAAAGAAAGAAAGAAAGAAAGACAATGTGCCAGGCACGATGGCTCACGTCTATAATCCCAGTGATTTGGGAAGTGGAGGCAAGAGGATCACAGGTTCAAGGCGAGAGGCAGCCTGTGTAACTTAATGAGACCTTGTCTCAAGATAAAAAATAAAAAATGAGCTGGAGGTGAAGCTCAGTGGTAGAGTGCTTGCAAAGCATGCCTGATGCCCTGGGTTCAACTCCTACGTACTACAAAAAAATAAAAATAAAAGGAATATAACTATGAAACTTCCATTAAAATATAAGTACTTTTTTCCTAGTGGTGTTGCCTTCCCCTTCTTGCTGAAAACATAGTGTTATTAACAGAAGAACAAATTTAAGCAATGATTTTTGGATAACTTTTCAGATATGTTTTGGGGAAACTGAATAGGAGACAAATGAGAAATCAAGGCTCTCTTTTGATTATCTTCTAGTTAAGTTAAAAGCCAAAAGAATGGGAAATAAAACTTAATTATACACATTTTACCTGATGTATGTACTTTAATTAAAAGAAAATAGCTATGTAACAAGATAGACATTGCAAAAAGTTTTTACTTACTGTTTATAATGATATATGTATTTTACAAGACAAAACTTGTAAAAGCACCTTTTTCCTCATATTGGGAAAGGTATTTCTGAATCAGAACTTTTGCTATTTTTTTTCAGTGGTGAAAATTGAACACAGGTCTTCTGCATTCAAGGCAGATGCTCTACCACTGAGCTACATCCTCAGTACTACCTTTTTCTTTTTTAAGATAGTATCTTATTAAGTTACCCAACCAAGCTGGACTCAAATTTGTGATCCTCCTGAGTAACTGGGATTACAGGGATGTACCACTGTGCTTGGCATAAAACTCTTGATACTATTGTCCCACTCAGAGACTAAACATAAGACAACATGTTAAAGGAAAAAATAGGGCATAGTGGCACATGCTTGTAATCCCAGCCACCATGGAGGCTGAGGCAGGAGGATCCACAGATTTGAGGCCAGAAGTAGCCTATGCAATTTACTGAGATCCTATCTCAAAATAAAAAATAAAATAAAAAATAAAATAAAGCGCTGAGAGTGCAAAATTCATTTTGAGGTTCTGAGTTCTCAGAGGCAGCAGATGGACTTTTGAAATGTTTTCTTATGGTACCTAGTCCAGTGTATTGCCCACAATAAGCACTAAAAAGTAAAACTGTATTAAATCTTAGTTCTTTCAACTAATCCCTAACTCACTGTCTTGCTTCAAAATTACTATAATGGAGCTGGGCACCATGGTACATGCCTGTAATCCCAAGTACTTGGAAGATTGAGACAGAGGCAGCCTTTACAATTTAGCATGACCTTATCTCAAAAATAAAAAACAGAAAAGAGGCTGAGAGTGTGCTTCAGTGGTGGAGTGCTTGCCTAGCATGTGTGAGGCCCTGGATTTAACCTCTAATACTGGAAAAAAATTATTATAATGCTTATGAACTTCAACTTTTTAAAATAACTACTTTTGAACTGAAGGTTAATTTACATTCAGAATACTGGGCTTTCACATCTCCTCATTATTCTTATGTCCAACAGATGGAAGTACTCTTCTAATACCAACTCCCTCCGGCACTGGGGATTTGTCGGTGTTTACCAAAGTGGGGGATATATTTTCACTTTATCAAAATCAAAATCTGAAGCCAAAAGCAAGTTCATTGACCTTAAACTAAACAGCTGGATCACAAGAGGGACCAGAGTTATTTTTATTGATTTTTCATTATACAATGCTAATGTAAATCTGTTTTGCATCATCAGGTGAGTGACTCAAAACTTCTTTATTTGTATATTGACTTTTAATGGTATCCAGAACACTCATTGAATTTTCCAGTTTGTGCATACTTTTGCTGAGATTAAAATCATAAATTTACCCGGTGCAGTGGCGTACCCAGTGACTCAGGAGGTAGAGGCAGGAGGATTGCAAGTTCGAGACCAGAATCAGTCTGTGTAATTTAGTGAGACCCTGTCTCAAAAAGTGAAAAAATGGGCTGAGGGTGCAGCTCAGTAGTACAGCACTTGCAAAGCATGCAAATGGGAGGCCCTAGGTTCTACCCCCTGCACACACAAAAAAGAAGCAAACTAAGAATTCTAGGGTTTTCCCCCTGTATTTATTAGTTTGCACTTCAGATTATAAGATTGAGTTTCTTTCACTTCACTCACTCACCCAACAATGAGTACGTACTATGTGCAAGATGTAACGGTCTTGTTTGTTACTGGGGTTTTGTCTGTTTGTTTGGCAGCACTTTATTCTAGTACCAGTGAATTTGGCTAATATCTTTAGGTAGGAATAACTGCATTATGATATTGTGATGGAAATGCTAGTTTCTTGAATTACTGCCAGTTCTTAATTATGTAAGGTGGTAGAGGATAGCAAAAATACAATGAACAAAATTTCTTTATGTTTAGTGTTGGAATTAAATTTCTTTATGTCTGTCTGTACAGAAAGTGTTTAAGTAGAAAATGTAACCATGACATTTAGAAGCAAAAGATATTTCTGATAAGCTGACAGGGGAGAACCCCATGTGTCTATCAGCTTGTGCTGTGAGGGTTTGCATGTTACTATGAGGCTGAAAGCTATGCCACCAGTATTTTACATACCAGTGGGGCGACCCATTGTGGACAAGTTTCAGCTGTGCTTCCAGACCAAGACAGACTAGGGAGAAGGACCCAGCAGCTCACTCCCCAAATAATTAGCCATTGGAAACTCTCTGAATAGCTGAGAAACACTGTCAAATACAGTACCAGAAACTGAGCCCCCCTAGGCTAGAAAGCATTCAAAGATGACTGGGGAAGAGTTGCCTCCTCAAAGTAGAGTTGACCTTAATGACAGGAATGGAGTAAAGCCCCTGGGACCTCCATTTGCTGATGTGGCATGACTCAAAATAAGAAGAAAGACAGTGGGTGCAACAATGGGCTCAAACATAAAAGATTGTATGCATGGCACATTGCATGGTAGTGTTTTGTTCTGTTGTACATAGGGCCACTGCTGGGATTTAGCTCAGTGGGTAGAACACTGCGCTGCAGTCTCTGAGGTCCCGAGTTCAATTCCCAGCACTGCAAAAATGGGAGAAGGACCTGGCAATCCACTCCCGAGGCAATCCCGAAAAACAGTTTTCAATGAAACCCCTATGGGGGTCGCTATGAGCCGGTACCGACTCGATGGCACCTAACAACAACAACAACAACACATAGGACCACTGTGAGTCAAAGCTAACTTAATGGCACCTAACAACAATGACAAGGGAGAATGTACTTCCCTCCTTTGAAATATTCAAGAATTAGGTGTTTTAAGAAGAGTCCTAACTCAAAACAGTAACTACAGTGTGTTTTCTTGAACATTTCATTCTCCTATGGAGATAAATTAATATTCCCACTTATTAATGAGAAATCTGAACAAAAATAGAATGAATTAACTTGCTAAAATAACACCTTTCTCACTTGAGAGGGTAAAGGAAAAGTGAAGCCAATAAGAAGTAAGCAAATCTACTAGAAAAATTTTTAATTGATCCCATGGCCCCAAGGAAACACATTTTGTACAAAATAAATGATTGTAATTAAAGTATACATTGTCATTGATTAGCAATTGAATTAAATACTAAAATATAAATGTGAAATGTATAAATACTTCCATGAGCTTAATCTTACAGATTGGTGGCAGAATTTCCTGCAACTGGAGGAATACTTACTTCATGGCAGTTTTACTCTGTGAAGCTCCTCAGATATGTTAGCTACTATGATTATTTTATTGCTTCCTGTGAAATCACATTTTGTATTTTTCTTTTTGTCTTCACAACACAAGAAGTCAAAAAAATGAAAGAATTTAAGTTTGCTTATTTCAAAAGTATTTGGAACTGGCTAGAATTACTACTTCTGCTGGTAAGTACATATTCATGTGTATGGTTCAAGGAGATCGCATCTGAACCCACCACTGATGGGAGTGTAAAACAGAATTCTCTATTCATTCAAGACTTATTTGGAAAGCTACAAGTGTCAAACATAAAGTGAACTGTCATAGTGCATACTAATGATGTGAATGGAAGAGGGAGAAATCTATTTTTTTCTGATTTGGTCCTTTGGAGGGCTAGCAAAAATCTAGAGGAATAGATGACTCTATAAATATGACTTAATCTTCACAGTATTTCTCCCTACCCAGACTCAAAAAATGTGCCCTTTGGGGCTCAGTGGTAAGTGCTTGTAGTTGCCCCACTATTTGGGAGTCTGAGCTAGGAGGATCTCTTGAGTCCAGGAGTTCATGGTCAGCCTGGGCAACATAACAAGACCCTGTCTCAGACAAAATACAAAAAAAAAAAAAAATGTATTCCCTATGTAGGGTCTCATGGTTCATCAGTCATGGACCTTTTTGATCAAACTTTTTAAAAAGGTACTCTTCAATGTTGCCTAAATCTGCTTTCTTCCTCATACTAAATTGGGAAAGGATAGGCAAAAGACAAGACTAGGCAAAAAAAAAAAAAAAAAAAAAAGAAAAGAAAAGAAAAGAAAAATCAAAGGTAGGGCAGGGACTTGAATAACCAGAGGGTACCTTGGGAAAATAGGGCCCCAGAATTGGGGAAATAGTCCCTGAAAGAAACACAAACTGCCAGTTTTAGTCAGTGGAACACACTAAAACAGAGTTGTAGGCAGGGCAAGACAGATGTTAAGAGCTTGGTCTTAGGAACAGTCAATGAACAAACAGTTCTGAAATATATAATCTGATCTTTCACCTTTCATGATCCTTATTTAAGCCTTGTTTCCAAAAATCAGATTGAAAGTTGTTCAGAATCCGAAGTGTGCCATCAGCCCCTCTAATATCCCCAGTAACGGCTTAAAAAGGACAAAGAATTAAATGTTTAATTATATGAGTATTTCAGGCAAGGAAAGTCAAAAGAAAAATTTCATGACAGTTATGAAGCTCTGATGCCTAAGATAACATGGATCTGAAATCCTCTTTTAAAGAGGTTAAGCCATTCTAGAAAGGTTTATTTTTATAATTGTGATTTTTTTCTTGTCATGTTATGTGGTAGAGAATACTAACCTTTTATGTATCATGTAGAACAGAAACCCTTACAGCATAGTCAGTGACATAAGTGTTTTATGCTTTTGTGCTTTTTATATATTTGTGCTTTTATGACTCAAGGAAGTCATAGACCATTAGGATGGCCAGAGAATTAATATGGCTCTGTTTTTGAGAATTAATGCTCCTATAAGCTTCTATGGGTTGAGGATTGCTTCTTGTTTTAGTAGGCTTTTGATAAATGTTTTCATGTGTTTCTTCACAAGCTGCAAAAGATTTAGAAGTGGAAATAGTCTTTAACCCTTCTTATTTTCCCATTTAGTTGTGCTTTGTGGCTGTTTCCTTCTACACATACTATAATCTACAAATTTTTCTGTTACTTGGACAGCTGTTGAAAAGTACTGAAAAATATCCAGACTTCTATTTTCTTGCATACTGGCACATTTATTACAACAATATAATTGCTATTACTATCTTCTTTGCATGGATAAAGGTATTTATATCTTACTATGTGACATAATACAATAGTGTGATAACATAATAGGAACTTAAGGTGTGGGAAAGCATTTCCTCAACTATTAAGTAATTTCAAATGTAGTTTGACCTTGTAGTGACTGCTGGCAAGTCCTCAAACACCCTTCATTATCATTAAATATCTCCTTTATTTTGAGCAGAATTCTTCTGAAATTAACTTATTCTAAGTAACTCTAATCTTTCATATTTTACCATTTCAATTAAATTTGTTCTTTTTCAGATATTCAAATTCATAAGCTTTAATAAGACAATGTCTCAGCTGTCAACAACCTTGTCTCGCTGTATGAAAGACATAGTAGGATTTGCCATCATGTTTTTTATAATATTCTTTGCATATGCCCAGTTAGGATTTCTTGTTTTTGGATCACAGGTTGATGACTTTTCCACTTTTCAAAATTCCATGTAAGCTATTAGTATAATTGTAATTATATTTTCTAACAAAAAAATCATGGAAAGCCCTATTATAAGTAGTAATATAAGCCTTATTAATTTAAACTTGGCTTGATATTTTCTCTAAAGGCTAGATATTTGTCATATTAAAAGTCAGGTTTGTCATTGAAGGACCCAAGTGGATGGTGGTATCCATTCTTTAAGTGTTATTAGGTCAAGTTAGAAAAATCATTTTTTACCAGGCATGGTGCCGCACACCTGTAATCCCAGTTGCTCGGGAGGCAGAGGCAGGAGGATCGCAAGTTCAAGACCAGAGGTAGTCTACATAATTTAGTGGAACCCTGTCTCAAAAAGTTAACAAAAAAAATGGGCTGGGGTGCAGCTCAGTGGCCTAGCACTTGCAAAGCATGCAAGCACGAGGCCCTGGGCCCACAAAAAAAAGAAACGAAAAAAGAAAAAAATCATTTTTCATTAAAAGTGACAATTTCACATATAAGAGAAATTGGCCTCCATGTCTCTATAGTATTTGCTCTCTGGGCAAAAGAAATCGTGTTTTCTTCAAAGGGCCCCCATCTTAAGGATCTTTTTCATTGATATTGACCAGGTTGCCGTTTGCTGACCTGCCAAAGATGTATTTTAAAAATAGTTTTATAAAAACTGGGCATGGTGGCACTTGCCTATAATCCCAGCATTCAAGAGGCTGAGACAAAAGGATGGAGAGTTCAAGGTCAGCTGGGCTACACAGTGAGACCCTGACTCAAATAAATAAATAAATAAATAATAAATAATAAATAAATAAATGCTTTATATGCACAAAGCAGCAATCAGAAACAGACAACAAACTCATAGAAGAGAGTTGGTAGAATCCCTAGAAAAGCACTTAGGCTTTTCTTTAAAAGTAAAATATTTCCATAGATTTACTCTCTGCTAGTTTGAATGTGAAATGTCCCCACAAGATCATGTGTTAAAGCTGATGCCCATCTGGAAGCACCATTTTGGGAGATTCTGAAAACTTCAGTAGGTAGGGCCCAGCTGAAGAAAGTAGATGATTGGGGGCTGGTTCTTGGGGATATCTTGTCTCTGGTTCCTTCCTATTTTTCTCTCTGCTGCTTGGCCACCACAATGCAAACTGCTTTGCTCTACTACACTGTCCCAGCCATGAACTGACACCTCTGAAATTATGGGCCAAAATAAATCCTTCCTCCTTGAAGGTATTTCTGCCTGGTATTTTTGTCCCAGCTATGCAAAAGTCACATATAATACACACTCTTTTTGAGTAGGTAAGCAGAGTACGATAGTTTAAAATATCAGCTCTTAAAATTTGTCCTGTGGGATTTCTAGAGCAAGATTGGGAGGAAATGGCTTTATACTTAAGTACATTTGGGAAATTCTGCATTTCCCTTTTGGAAATTTGCATATGCATCTCAGAAATCCTGCAATAACTTTATTAGCATTAGTTAAGAGTTCTGCAGATGTAATTGTCCGTTATCTTTTACTAGATTTTTAGGAAATGGTATAAAGATATTCTGAAGTTGTCTTCTTTTTTTTCCCTTCATATGTAAATAATTGAGATAAAATGTATAAATTTTATACATGTTTTTAATAATCCTCTACTAAATCAGTAGTGAAAAGAAGAGTGGAGTAGGAACCAAGAGGATATTCAGTAATTCTAGCTGGGCATTGTAGTACATCCTGTAATCCCAGCACTCAGGTGGCTGAGACAGGAGGATCAAAATTTCAAGGTCAACCTGGGATATTAAGCAAGACTCTCAAAAAAAAAAAAAGAAAAGAAAAAGAAAAAGAAAAAACAGAAAGACAGGAAGGAAAATATCAGACACAAAAATAAACAAGCTTTGGAATAGTTTAAAATGAGATTTCTTCTTTTGGTAATGATGTGATAGGTTATTCAGATCAACCTTCTCTTGAGGAAAATTTTAAAAACTGAATGAAATTTGGGGGGGGGGATTAAAGAATTAATAAGGAAGTAAGTAATAACTGGACCCAAGTCAGAAGGCATGAACCCAGAGAACGAACATCAGCACCCAAAGAGACTTGCCTTTCTCTGTTTTTGTTGTTAGGTGCGGTCAAGTCAGTGTCCAACTCATAGCAAGTCCACTATTTTCAGTGCTTCTCTGTTATTCAGGGGGTTTTCAATGGTTAATTTTTTGGGGGAGTGGGTTGTCAGGTCCTTCTCCGAAGCCTACAGCACCTGGCGTTCTCAGGTGGTCTGCCATCCACGAGCTAACCAGGCCTGACCCTGCTTAGCTTCTGAGATCTGACAGGATCAGATGACACAATGCTACGGCTGCTGGAGCCCTGTCTCTATATCATTTTATTAGAATTATACATATTAATTATACAAATTAGTGGGATTCACTGTGATATTTCCATATATGCATACATCGTGCATTGATCATATCCATCCACCCTTCTATCCTCTACCTTGTCTCCTCTCTTCCTCTTTTACAGCCTACCCTACCCCCCACTCCCTTTTAGTCTCTAACAATACTGCTCCTACTTTTAGGTCTTTTTTTGTTTGTTTCCTTCCACATATGAGAGAAAACATGCAATGTGTGTCTTTCAGTGTCTGGTTTATTTTACTTATCATGATGTCCTCCAGCTCCATTTTTCTACATTTTCCTACAAAAAACAGCATTTCATTCTTTATGGCTAAATAACACTCCATTGTGTACATATACCATATTTGCTTTATCCATTCATCTGTTAATTGGCCCCTGTTGTGAATAGGGCCACAATAAACAAGGATATACAAGTCCTTTGCTTCCTTTATTTTTTTCTTCCTGCCTTTTTTCTTTTATTTTTTGAGACAGTTTCTTGCTACACAGCCCAATCTAGTTTGAAACTCATCTTCCTGCCTCAGCATCCTGAGCATGAGA
Organism: Pedetes capensis; assembly: GCA_007922755.1. NCBI lineage: Eukaryota > Metazoa > Chordata > Mammalia > Rodentia > Pedetidae > Pedetes > Pedetes capensis. Next base: position 3,885 of record VMDO01013925.1, on the reverse strand, counting down.
ATACAGTTGCATATCACCACATCTGGCTAGATATCTCTTTTTTATGCTGACTTTACTTCCTTTGAATATCTACCCAGTAGTGGTGTAGCTGGATCATATAGTAGTTCTAGTTTTAGTTATTTGAGGACCTCGCCATACTGTTTTCCATAATGACTGGTCTAACTTACATTCTCACCAACAGTATTTTGTTGTTGTTGTTGTTGTTAGGTGCCATCGAGTCGGTATCTGACTCATAGCGACCCTCATAGGGTTTTCAATGGCTGACTGTTTCGGGATTGCCTTGGGAGTGGATTGCCAGGTCCTTCTCCCATTTTTGCGGTGCTGGGAATTGAACTCAGGACCTCAGAGGCTGCAGCTCAGCGCTCTACCAACTGAGCTAAATCCCAGCCCAACAGTATTTTAGGGTCTCTTTTTCTCCACATCCTTGCCAGAGTTTTCTTTTTCTGAAAATAGCCATTCTGTCTGGGCATGGTGGCACATGCCTATAATCCTTATACTCAAAAGGCTGAAGCAGGAGGATCACAAGTTTGAGGACAGTCTGGACTACATGGTGATGTCAAGGGCAGCCTGGGATATACAGCAAGACTCTGTCTCAAAAAACCAAAAGAAAGAAAGGAAGGAAAGTGTAAGGCACAAAAATAAAGAGAGAACTTTGGAACGGGTTAATGAGGGCTCTTCTAGATCATATGGTGGTTCTACATTTTAATTTTTTGAGCAACCTTCATACTGTTTTCCATAGTCTAATAATGTTTCTTTTTCTCCACATCCTTGCCAAGAATTTTTTAAAATAGCTGTTCTGGCTGGGCATGGTAGGACATACCTGTGATCCCAGCACTAAGGAGGCTGAGGCAAGAGGATCACTGCAAGTTCCAGGCCAGCCTGGACTACAAAGTGAGCTCTGGGCCAGCTAAGGGGTACGAGTGAGACTGTGTCTCCTCCCCTCCCCACCAAAAAAGCCATTTTGATTGGGATGAGATGGAATCTTAATACAATTTTGATTTTCATTTTCCTGATGGCTAGAGATATTGAACATATTTTCATATGTTTATTCCCCATTTGTATTTTGAGATATGGTCACATCATTGGCCCATTTTTTGATTGGATTACTTGGGTTTTTTTAGTTCTTTATATATTCTGTATATTAATCTGTCAGATGAATAGCTGGCAAAGATTTTCTTGCATTCTGCAGATTGTCTCTTTACTCTGTTGATTGTTTCCTTTGCTATGAAAAAACTCTTTAGTTTGACTAATCTCATTTGTCAGTTCTTGCTTTGTTTTTAGTGATGGTGCCAGGGCTTGAACCCAAGGCCTTGTGAATGCTGGGCAAGTGTTCTACCACTGAGCTATATATCTATATCCCCAGCCCAATTCTTGCTTTTCCTTGTGCTCTTAAAGTCCTATCCAGGATATCATTGCCTGTCCTAAGACTTTAAAGTATTTGCCTCTGGTTTCCTTTAGTGGTTTTTAGAGTTCCCAGTCTTACATTGCGTGTTTGATGCATTTTGTGTTTTTTTATTTTTATTATTTTTATTTTTGGAATACTGGGGTCAGGGGTTGACCCATAGCCTCATGAATGCTAGACAAGTGTTTTACACTAAGCCGCACTCCCAAACTCTTTTTTATGTTTTGAGACAAGATCTCACTAAGTTATGGAAGCTACCTCTGGCCTGAAACTTGGGATCCTTCTGCCTCAGTCTCTTGAGTTGCTGGGATTACAAGCGTGCACCACGTGCCCAGCTTTTAAGTTGAATTTTGTACAGAATGAGATATGGGAGTCAAGTTTCAATATTTACATGTGGATATTCAGTGTCCCCAGGACTATTTGTTGAAGAGGCTGTCCTTCCTCCAAGGTACATTTTTGGCACCCTTGTCAAGAATCAGTTGGTTAAAGATTCTTGGATTTATTTCTGGGTCCTTTATTCTTGTTCCTTGGCCTCTGTGTCTGTTTTTATACCAATACCATGCTATCATTGTTACTATGAGTCTAGTATTTTTTTTCTTTTTCCCCTTGATTAATAAATGTTGGTAGGGTACAGAGAAATACAGCATATCTCTTTCCACTATGCAACTATTATATCACATTTGGTTACATTTTCATCAATTTACAAAGCTTATGGAAACTTTTAATTAATATATAGTAAAACTCATATGCATTTATGGGTTGTATTCTGTATTTTTCCCATGTACTCATGAAGTGGCATTGTTTACATTGAGATTATCTTCTCCCCCTTTATCACTTTATGTTGTCTCTCCTCCTTTTCCACCTCCCACAACCTTCAACTTCCCTTTGCTAGTCCCCTCCCTCCTTTCTACTCTTTATATTTTCCCTTCTTTACTAAGTTTAATCATTCATTTTTATATATCTACATATGTATAGGTTTTTTCTTCCTTTAAGTAAGATTCAGCTCCCATATTTGAGTGAAAACATATGTATTTCTCTTTTTGAGCCTGTGTTTGTTTGCTTAAGATGATATTCTCCAGTTCCATCCATTATGCTGCAAAAGGCATTATTTCATGCTTTTTTATTGTTGAATAGTATTCTATTGTGTATATGTACCATAACTTTTTTATCCGTTCTTCTGTTGAAGGGCATCTTGGCTGGTCCTATACTTGCTATTGTGAAGAGTGCTACATTGAATATGGAGATGCAGGTGCCACTGTGGTATGATGACTTGTCTCCCTTTGGGTATATTCCCAGGAGTGGTATAGCTGGGTTGGATGGCAGTTCTATTTTTAGTTTTCTGAGGTATCTCCATATTGATTTCCAAAGTGGTTAAACTAATTTATAATCGCACCAGGAGTGTAAAAGAGTTCCTTTTTCTCCACATCCTCATCAGCATTTGTTTTTATTTGTTTTGTTGATCTTGGCCATTTTGACTGGAGGTGTAATCTTAGAGTTCTTTGGATTTGCATTTTTCTAATGGCTAGGGATATTGAGCTTTTTTTTTTTTTTTTTTTTTTTTTTTTTTTTTTTTTTTTTTTTTTTTTTTTTTTTTTTTTTTTTTTTTTTTTTTTTTTTTTTTTTTTTTTTTTTTTTTTTTTTTTTCATATGTTTCTTAGCCCTATAATCTTTTTTTTATTAGAAATTTTTAATGTACATCTTAATGTGATTCATTTTGACATGCTTTTCATTATGACATTTCCATATGTGCATTTTGATAAACATTATTCATATAGGTTACCCTTTACCCTCCCCTACGCTTCCCCCCCCACCCTTCCCATCTAAGTTTTCCATCTAAGTCTTCTCTATCTTTTACTTAGTAGTTTTTTTCTATATGTCCTTGGGTTCCATTTCTGTTTAAGATAGAAACTTTTCCTGTAGTGGTCTTTGTTTTTATCTTGTTAGAACAATTACATGCGATTTCTAGTCCATTTATATTGACATCATTCTTATCTTCCCTCCCCCCCTCTTATTATGATCTGACCTTTGAATAGGATTTTTCCTTCTTGTAATTTTGAATCAGCTCCCTCATATGAGTGAGAACATGTGTTGTTTCTCTTTCTGAGCTCATGTTCGTTCACTCAAAATAATTTTCTCTAATTCCATCCATTTTGCTGCAAATGACCTTATTTCATTTTTCTTGATTGCTGAGTAGTATTCCACTGTGTATATATACCATGTTTTTTTATCCATTCTTCTGTTGAAGGGCACTTTGGTTGATTCCATATCCTTGCTGTTGTGAAAAACACTGCATTGAACATGGAGATGCAGGTGTCTCTGTGGTATGATGACCCATCTCCCTTTGGGTAAATTCCCAATAGTGTTATAGCTGGGTCATATGGTAGATCTATTTTTAGTTTTTTGAGGTACCTCCATATTGATTTCCACAGTGGTTGCACCAATTTACAGCTCCACCAACAATGTAAGAGTGTTCCCTTTTCCCC
>VMDO01013924.1:29705-56494 GCA_007922755.1 Pedetes capensis | reverse complement strand
GTTGGATCCCCTTTTTTGGGAATAGGCACAAATATGGATCTCTTCCAGTCAGTTGGCCAAGTAGCTGTTTTCCAAATCTGTTGGCATAAACATGTTAACACCTCCAGTGCTACATCTGTTTGTTGAAACATCTCTATTGGTATCCCATCAATTCCTGGAGCCTTGTGTTTCGCCAGTTCTTTCAAGGCAGCTTCCACTTTGTCCTTCAACACCATTGGTTCCTCTTCGTATGCAACCTCTTGGAATGGTTGGTCATCTACCAGTTCTTTCTTGTATAATGACTCTGTGTATTCTTCCCATTTTCTTTTGATGTTTCCTGCATCATTTAATATTTTCCCTATAGAATCTTTCACTACTGCCACTCGAGGCTTGAATTTTTTCTTCACTTTCTTGAGCTTGAAAAACACAGAGCATGTTCTTCCCTTTTGGTTTTCTGCCTCCAGCTCCTTGCACATGTCATTATAATATTTGTTTTTGTCTTCTCGAGCTGCCTTCTGAAATCTTCTCTTTAGTCCTTTAACTTCCTCATGTCTTCCTTTTGCCTTACCTGCTCTATGTTCAAGGGCAAGGTCCAGTGTCTCTTTTGACATGTAATTTGGTCTTTTCTTTTTTTCTTGTCTTTTTAAGAACTTTTTGCTTCCTTCTTGAATGATATCTTTTATGTCATGCCACAACTCTTCTAGTCTCCTGTCATTTGTGTCTAATGCATTATACCTGTTTTTGAGGTGGTCTCTGAACTCAGGTGGGATATACTCAAGGTCATACCGTGGCTCTCGTATACTTATTCGAATTTTCTTCAGCTTCAGTTTGAACTTGCATATGAGAAGTTGATGGTCTGATCCACAGTCAGCACCTGGTCTTGTTTTGACATTTTGTACAGAGCTTTTCCATCGTCTCTTTGCATATATGTAATCAATTTGATTCCTGTATGTTCCGTCTGGTGAAGTCCTGATAATCACTGGTGACTGGAACGCAAAAGTTGGAAACAAAGAAGAAGGCCCAGTAGTTGGAAAATATGCTCTTGGTGACAGAAACGAAGCTGGAGATCGCATGATTGAATTTTGTCAGACCAATGACCTTTTCATTGCAAATACAGTTTTTTCAACATAAACTGTTGTTGTTAGGTACTGTCAAATCTAGTCCAATTCATAGTGACCCTATGTACAACAGAACAAAACACTCCCCAACAGTGTGCCATGCCCAGCAATATTGTCAGTCCTTCTCTGCTATTGATAGAGTTTTTGATGGCTGATTGTTTCAGGAGTGAGCTCCTGTATCCTTCTCCCAAGCCTACAGCACACAGTATTCCTAGGCAGTCTCCCATCGGAGTACTAACCAAGTCCAATCCTGGTTAGCTTTGAGACCTGAGGAGATTGGACACCAGGGTGGTATGGCTGTAGACAATACACTAACTAGTCATGTTATTCTCTTGATTAAAACTTCTCTTTACAATATATTGAATTCTTACCACAAGCAAAGCATTATGTTTTTCAGGTTACATTGTCTCTCTTAGTTCACTCAACTACCCTGGGAGAAAGGTACTATTATTTACATGTTAATGATTTAAAAAAATACTGCACAATAAAAAGATTGAATAATATGACCAAGATCATACATGTAAGGAGTAGCAGACTGTCTTAGTTTTCTTTATAATTTTAGAAAAGAATACCACAGACTAGATAATTAAGAAAATAAACTCATTTCTCATGGTTGTGGAGGCTGGGAAGTTCAAGATGGAGGGACGATATCTGGTGAGGACCTTCTTGCTGCATCATAAAGTGGTGGAGGGCATCACATGGTGAGAGCATTCCAGAGAGCAAGAAGGCAGGATGTCTTCAGAGCACAGACAGTATGTCTGTGAGAGAGAGGAAGAAGCATGCATGCACGAGTGCAAGCATATATGTTCAAAAGAGCAAACTACTGAGCAACACTCCTGATTACTATCTCACTCTGTAATGATGTCCTTAATACATCCATGAGAGTGGAGCCCTCATTACTTAATCACCTCTTGAAGATCCCACATATTAATACTATTACAATGGCAAATTTCCACGTGAATTTTAGAGGGGACATTGAAACCTATAGCACAGATTCAAATCTTCCTCAAACTTGAGCTCTTAATTGCTATCGTATACAAATCCAAGCATTCCCCATAATGGAGTGCATGAGATAATCCTCTGGATGTGGAAAGAGAATGTTTGTATTGTTTATAATTTATTCTTTGTTTAAAATATTTTAATTGTGCTAAATGTTTCATTATAAAGGATATGTATGTATATTTGTATATATTTATAATATTAATATTATATATAATGAAACAAATGCAGTATTGTCTCCTTACCAAATATATATTTCATAGAGTATACATATGTATATGTATGCACTCATCTGTGCTTTCACATTTTGCATAATGTATATTCGTTAGTATATATTCACACTAATGTTATATATCATGAAATATGTATCAACATATACTGTTGATATATTACATACACACAAATGTGTATGTATATTAACAAAATGAGCAAATACAGACATTTATTTTTAATTAACATGCAATATAATGAGTTTCATAATGGCATTTTCATACAACTGTATCCTGTGCTTTGCTTGTATTAAAATGTATAAATTTTCAGGTTGGAGACTTGCAGGAGTGGGTGAAGTAGGGCCCATGACCAAAACCAAACTCCTTTTTGCTTTTATAAATAACTTTTTTGGAACAAGCTACTCCCATTCATTTATGCATGGTCTAGACTATTTTCACCATGTCGGAGCACAAGTGAGTATTTATGATAGAGATTCTATGGCTAGGATACTTATTATCTGACCCTTTGCAGAAAATGTTGCTAACACTTTGTCTGTAGGGTAAATCTTAAGTTCCCTAGAAATGTATAAACTCCCTCCTGACTCTCCTTCCCACCCTCATATTATGTGTGTTAGCCATATAGAATTATTGTGTGTGCAGTTACCTGAATGTTAAATCCCATTTGTTACGCCAGTGTTTTATGCTGTTTCCTTTCCCTAAAATGACATCTCAATTCCATCTCCTTTGCTTAGTAGAATTTTATATTCATCCTTTAAATGTAACTTAGCTTCTAATTCTTCCTACCTTAGTTTCTTACCAAGATATTGTTAATCACTCTATTCTTTGTATTTTTCAGTCTAATGCTTATGTATCTATCAGTGCTCTTTTTGTGAAGCCTATGTATCTTCCATTCCAATATGTACATTTTGAACACTTTAACATTACTGAAGTTGTGATGTTAAATTTGATTTTTCTTCTATCATTCTTTCCTTTTTTGGAAAGGAAACTACTAGAAAAACAGTAATTTTGAATTGAGAGTAGATGTTCCAATTATTGACATTTCATAGTAAAGGAAGTGCTTTATTTAAATGTCTTGTCTCTATTGGAATGCAAGCTCACTGATGACAGGGTTTAATGTTACCCCTCTCTATATTTTAAGAACATGATATTATAGTGCCCTGTACATTATCTGCCAAGTATTTCATGTTGTATTATGTACTAAGTCACTTTATAGTCAATGTTTTAATTTTAGATAAGAGTCTTCAGAAGTAGTAAGAATGAGTAAATGGGTAGTCCTATAGTATCAGATATTTAGCAGCATTATTTGTTGCATATGTTGTAAGAAAAGCATTCTCTTGTGTAAGCTTCAGTGACTTTAGTTAGATATAGTAGCTTAGTTGAAAATTCTGTCAGTATTTTTGTTTAAAAATTGGGGGGTAATATAGAAATGTGAAGAAAATTAATGAAAAAATATGTAGGATTTTCATAAATTGTACTAGAAATCAGATAATAGTTAAAATTATAGTACTGTAGGAGAATATTGGATTGCATAGCATATATTTTTTTTAAAACTATGAGACTTGAAATAATAGACTGGTGAAGTCTGAAAGATCTGTTGAGTAACTGTTAATAAGTGAGTTATGTTAACTAGAATGTTTAAATGTCAGAGCTTAGTACCATTTGAAGGTACAGTCTCACTGGGCATGGTGGTGCCTGTAATCTCAGCACTCAGGAGGCTGAGGCAACAGGATCAACATGAGTTCAAGGCCAGCCTGGGCTACATAGTTCCAGGCTAGCCTAGACTGGACTACAGGATGAAACCTTGTCTTAAAAAAGAGAGAGAGAGACAGAGACAGAGACAGAGAGAGAGAAGGAGGGAGGGAGGATGCGCAAGTGAGGGGAAGAACATTCTCATATGAATAAAGAACAACCATTGAGTTTACATTTTTTTTTCTTAAGGGGTAGAGCGGGGAAAACAGGATCTGGAAAAGCAGATGTCAGATTTGAGAGTGCAGCTGAACTTCAACACAATGGCATCCGAGCTGGAAGAAGTGAAGCGGTGCATGGAACGAAAAGACAAAGAGAAGGCAAATTTGGCAGCACAAATAGAGGTGACTTGGCTGTTTTTAAGCTGTATTTGAAAGACTTTAATGTTATGTAGTAGAATTGCTTAATGAAATTTTAATGTAAAGATTATTATTTTGTGATATCTAGTTTGGGATGTCTGCATCCATAGTACCCTAGCATCTGATCCCACCTGATTTTGGAAGCTAAGCAGGGTCTACCTGATTAGTCCTTGGATGGGAGACTGCCTGGGAATACTAGGTGCTGCAGGCTAGGGAGAAGGACCTGACAATCCACTCCTGAGCCAGTCTACCATTGAAAACCCTGTGAATAGTAGATAAGCACTGACAATAGTGCTGTGAATAGTAGAGAAGCACTGACAATAGTGGTGGGCATGGCAAAGTATTGGAGGGCATTTCGTGTTGTATAGAGGGTCTGCTATGAGTCAGACCTGACTGGAAGGCACTTAACAACAGCAACAACGTTTGGATATAGCTAATGTAAACTTATGTTAATGACTAGTTTACTCATATTTGGAACTTTGTGTTATTTCATTTTTCTTTCATCTGGGACCCCAAAGCCAGGAATCTGGATTATTTTCCTTTATTATTTCACAGAGAAATTTTTTGCTATTAAACTTAAATAGTAATAGCAATTGAACCGTTCCTACAGATAGAAAGGACCTTTCTTTTCCAAGATGGCAGTGAATTATCTTTCTTTTGGTGGTGAAACTAGAAGATAGCATAATGAAAAGGATCTGCTGATATTTTTTTTATGGTTCTTTGGAACCATAAAAATTTTCAAATCCTCAGCTATTCTGCATGAGGTAGAACTATGATACTTGCATAATTTAAGAGTTGTGCTATGGTCGTTAATATGGGATAACCATGAGTGAATGAAGTGTAACTAGGCAGTTATGGTTTCCTCCTGGCCTTTTACCTAGCATAGGCGAAGTAATTATCAGAATACATTGAAAATAAAAGGGAAGGACCTCATGAGAGGAAATGGCTTAATTCTAATTCTACTTATGTAAATGAGATCACACATAGATGACATCTTTGGAAATAGATACATATCAGTCCTGCCCGTATCTGTTTTTATTAGTGTAGTTGTGTAGCTGTGTTCTATTGAAATAATTTGCTGTATTTGAAGAATGTTCAAAATTATAATGAAAGAACTATAATGAAACTAGTGTTGAAAGTCCCTAACTTTATATAACCCAAAGGAAATATTTAATGTTACTTCAGTCTGAGTTTCTCTTTCATCTTGTCAGCACATCAATAGAAAATGTCTTTTAGATTTGATTCAAGATTCAGATTGTAAAATATTGACATAGTCTTTACAAAGCCCTGTACATGTTTAATAAATACTTATCAGAAATAGTCTCAGCAGTGGTAATTGTATGACTTTCAAAGTTTGCTTCATGATTATTAGTTTGGCCCTTGATCCTACTGATGAAAGTGCTAAAATATGATTATTTTGCTCAAGTAAATTAATTTTTTAAAAAAACTATCCTAGTATCAAAGGTAGAGAAATCCCTTTGCTATCCGTTCTTAATCATATTTTGGCCCCTTTTTTCTTGTTCTTTCCCTTCCTACCTCCTTTCCATGGTTCTTCTCATTTACCAGTTTTGGTATACATTCGAAAAAAGTCTCAAATACACGGGCATTTGAAAATTGTGTGTAATAACCTAAAAATGCTCTTTTTAAAGGAAAGCGACTTTCCTCTTCCTAACTTAATAGTCCTTAATAGTCATCTTCATGTAGGTTAGGGGAAGAGTTTGAGTTATGTTGGATTAGTTTGGTCTCTTTGCATACAATTTGGTTTGCAAAACAATTACACATCTAATATTATTGACCGTTTATTACTTGCTAGGCAGTGTTCTAGGTACTGGCAACATAGCAGTGAATAAAAACCCAGCTGATTCCCTGTCTCTTGTTGTTGACATTCACAAACTGATATGGAAACTTGTTTGTCTTTGTATTCCTCCAAAGACAAACTCCTTTTGGAAAGAAGGACTTTTTTCTCTCAGTTGCCCCTGAAAACTACATCACAAAAAGACAGGGTTCATAGCATGCCCATAGACCTGGGTTTGGAGTTTGATCCTTAGCACTTCAGAGATAAAAAAAAAAACAAAAAACCAACCAGGTTTTCTTTATATACTGTTGATGGGAATGTTAGTCCAGCTGTTATAAAAAATAGCATGGACGTTCCTCAAAAAATTAGAAATACTGTATGATTCAGCTATACCAGTTCTGGGTAGGTACCCCTAAAGAATCAGGTTATTATACTTGTATACTCATGTTTATCGTAGCAATATTTAGAATAGTCAAGTTAAAGTATCTGCCTAAGTGCTTATCAATAGTGACTGGACAAAGGAAATGTGATACGGGTGTGTGTGTTTGTACAACAGAGTTTTATCTAGCCATAAAGAGCAAAATTAGTTGTTTGAAGAAAAATGGATAGAACTTCGTGTTACTCAAAATAAGTCAGACTCACAAAGACTACTATTGCAAGCTTTCTCTCGTATGTGGAATTTATGGGAAGGAAAAGAAAAATAGGACTTGAATGTTAAAGCAGGACTACCAAAGATGTGGAAAGAGGAGAGGAGGAGGGAGGAGGGAGGATAAAAAAAAGTAATAGAGGGAATGACTATGATCAAAATATGTTATGTCCAAGTATGGGGATGTTACCACAAATCCTGTTACTTTGTACAGTTAATATATGCTAATTTACAAAAGCATTTATCTTCAGAAGAAATTACAAGTTCATTTTTTCAGATTTTCTTATTTTCAACAATAAAATAATTGTACATCAGTTGTTTTAATGACACTTCTGGTTATGCTTTATTTTTCATACCATGTGGAGGTCCTTTGAAGATCTTTTAATATTGAGGTATTCTCAAAGTGCTGTGTTGTATAGGCTTTGTGAGAGGTACAGATCATTCAGTTATAACCTCTGTTATTTCTTCAAAATGTAATTGAATAACATTTAGTTTCTGCATTATTTTTAGAATATATTAGGTAATATGGAGTTGTTGGACTATTGTTGCCTTATATGTTCTGTAAAAAAAAGAGATTAATCTTCTTATTTCTTTTTTTTTCTTTTTTGTATTTTTTGTTTTTTATGAGACAGAGTCTTGCTGAGTAGCTCAGCTGCCCTGGAACTCGGTACGTAGCCTAGGCTGGCCTTGAACTGGTATCAGTCTTCCTGCCTCAGTCTTTAAAGAGCTGGGATTATAGGCATGTGCCACCACACTGGCTTTTTAGTTGATTTTTGGAGACCAAATATGTATTAAAAAAGATATACAAATGAGATTATTGGTTAGGCCCAAGAATGTTTGTATAGTAACAGTTCTTAGGATTCGTCTAATCAGTAATGTCATTCTTTTTAACCTCGACTTTCTGACAGCTGTCCTGCAGAACTCCATATATGGTCTTGTCAAAAATTCAATTTTTCTGAAACTTAGACTGTAAACTTTTGCGTTTTTTTCTTTGCCTTTGTTCCAGTTGTTCACTGCTTCTATAATATCATATCTTTTTGTGGAAATCCTAACCTTTTCTCTCTCTGAAGCCTTCTTGGACTATATCAGGTGTAAGTGTTACTTCCTCCTTCTGAATAAATCTTTGTCCCTGTCACTCATGTTCTTATGGTACTATGCTAATATTATCTTAAAGCAATCTGCATGTGCTTCTTTAAAATTTCAGAGTGGGTCAAAATAAAGTGGAAAAAGATATACAGGATTAAACCTATAGCCCTGTCACCAAGAGGGAATTGACTTTGATGTTTTTACTTTGGTGAAAACATCATATTTCAAGGTCTGGAACTCATATCTGTAAACATGAGTCTTCTGTGTCCTGGAGTTAATGTGATGCCAGGGACTGACTCATACTAACAATTCAGCTCACTATAGAGCAGTACATAAGAGTACTAGGTCATTGATTTTCCCTGAAAGATAGATTAAACAAACAAACAAACAAACGAACAAAAAACTATTCTTCTGTACAGGGTATCATCTCCCAATTTTTTGTATGTAGGTTTTGGAATTTGAAATAAAAAAAAATTGCTTGATGAGCACAGAATCAGAATAGTAAGGTCTAAAGGGCTATTTTTTAAAGGCTATTGTAAGGTTTCTCAATCTTTTTACCTCCCTTTAACAGTGTCCTTATAACTAGAGAGCCTATTTACTTCAACTCCACTTTCTGTCTTTACTACTGGATTGCACTGAACTGACATCTCATTTTTCTAAAGATCTTTTCCTGTGCTTTCATTTTCATGTTCAACCTTACATTTACGTTTTCTTTTGATATGATGCTATGAACATATTTTGCTCTGTGCTATTTTTCACTGTGCATTGTTGTTATAATTCAAACTTGTGGCCTTCTGGAAGCCACTAATGAATTAAAGAGTTCTATCCCTTTTCAGCTAATGATGGTTAAAATAGGCTTAATGTCTATTTCCCATTGTTACCACAAAATGTCTGTCTGTCTGTCTGTCTTTCTTTTTTGTTTTGTTTTGTGGCATGCTGGAGAGTTGAACTCAGGGCCTCACACATGCTAGGCAAGTGTTCTACCACTGAGCCACAGCCCTAGACCCCTTTTTAAATTTTTTTATTTGGAGAAAAGGTTTAGTTAAATTATGCAGGCTGCCTCTGGCCTTAAACTAGTGATGTTCCTACCTCAGCCTCCACAGTCGCTGGGATTACAGGCCTGTGCTATGTCGTCCAGCTCCAGAAAGTGTTTTAATTCATATCATGGGCTCAATTAATATTTGTTAACCCCGATAATAAATTAGTGAAAAAATTGTATGCGATTTTATAAATTTGCTGTTCAGTCATTTCTCAAAAGCACATTTATTTCTGGATGAGTTGTCAGTCTTCAGGGGGTTGTTTGCTTTGTCTCACTACTTGTGTTGGTGTTGACCCAGAGTATATGTTTTAAGGCAGAGTATATATTTTAATCAGTTGCTTTACCCTGGAGAAAAATAGTGAAAGTAACTCTTAGAAAACCCAAATGGAAGGAAGCTACGTTTGAGTTTGTATAATTTACCTTTCAAATTGTACCTTAGATCTTAAATCTGTGTATGTGTGGAAAATACCAAGTGCATTTTTCCCTTCTTCTAAACTCAAGTTGAACCTCATTAACCTTGATAGGCTATTTATATTCATAAGAATTCCAAGCATCCTTGATCAATGATTCCCCCTGATTTAATCTCTGTCTTCATTTTCCATCAACTTAACTCTTCTTGAAAAAAAATTGACTTTTAAATTCAACTAAGAACTTCAAAGAAAGAAAGGAAAAAATCTAAGATGCTGAACATAATTTACATTAAATGTTGAAAGTGATAATTGAGTGACAACTGACATGATTATGCATGAGTACAAGCTTGGTACTGTAATGCCAGAGTTTACTTTTAAAGAGAGAGGATAGTGGGGTGAAAATGATAATAAATTTTTAGTGCAGTAGAAACAGAGGGAGAGTTGTTTTTTGTTCAGGCTTTTTGCAACATCTGATTCTTGCATTCCTTGCAAGAATTCTTGCAAAACCTGCTTTGTTTTGCAGTAATACTTCCTTCAATACTACTTTTAGTAGCAAGATTCTAAGAGACCTAAGCTCTTAGACACCTTAATTACTCTGACTGTAATTTCCTATTCTACTTCATTTAAAAAATCTTAATTTCTTTCTTGTCCAAGTGTATGCTGTAAAATACTACTTGAATAATAAATAATTTTAATATTCTAGGATAGATTATAAGGAAAACAAGTATTGACAGCAAAACTTTAGACAAAGGCTAAAGTTGTAAATCTAGTGGAAATGATGTCTGCTTCTGTTATTAACCAAATTTACTGTGGCATAGGGGCAAGTTGCTAAGTCTTTATAATCTTGAGATTTTCAAAAAAAATGATGATTGGCAGAGATGCTCTACAAGTAAAACCCCTAAAGCCAAAAAGACCCTTATATTTCTTGGAAGACTTAATTTAGTTCCCACATCTTTCATCTAATATGAAAAGGAATTGTAAGAGTTGAAGAAAAGATAGCTCTTCTATTTTCTGTTACTATATGAGTGGCATGAATATTTAAGGCCGGAAAGTAGAAGTGGACTTAATATCTTAATTTTTTCTTTAATATATTGCTACTTATTTGAAGATATTGTTTATTATTTGAATATGGCTAATGAAGAAACAATGTAGGAATACAAATTACTCTATTTTCAAGTTTATCTTCTGAAATAATGATTATTTCTTGTTCTCTTTTTTTTTTGAGAAGGAGGATACTAGGAGATTGAACCCAGGTAGTCCGCCACTGAGCTACACCCCCAGGCCCTTTTAAAATTTTTTTATTCTGGGACAAGGTCTTGCTAAGTTACATAGGCTGCCTCTGGCATTGAACTTGAAATCTTCCTGCCTCAGCCTTTTTGAGTTGCTGGGATTACAGGTGTGCACCACCATGGGTTTTCTTTTTTCTTTTTTTCACTACTCATGTAAATATATAAAGATAAGTAGTATTGGGGTGTGTAGGAGAGAGAGAGAGAGAGAGAGAGAGAGAGAGAGAGAGAGAGAGAGAGACAGAGAGACAGAGAGAGAGAGACAGAGAGAGAGAGAGAGGGATAGAGGGAGAGTGCGAGAGCACGCGCGCAAGCGTGTGTGCGAGCGCATGCCTACCTGCTTGAGGGAAGGGCATGATGTGCATGGGGGAGGAGCAACTTGGGTTCCTCACAAAATGCAAAGTATTGATGACTTTACATTAGCTATAGACTGATTTAATGTTTA
This sequence comes from Pedetes capensis, assembly GCA_007922755.1. Taxonomy (NCBI): domain Eukaryota; kingdom Metazoa; phylum Chordata; class Mammalia; order Rodentia; family Pedetidae; genus Pedetes; species Pedetes capensis. Next base: position 45,356 of record VMDO01013924.1, on the reverse strand, counting down.
AAGCAGTTATAAAAATAGAATACAGCTTTGGAAACAATTATTTGCTATGGAATGATGGATGATAAGAAACAAATGAGGCAATGTTCTTGAAGTATCTAAGTAATTGATAGCTACTTTTTGACTACCACAGATACCATTAAAAAGGAGCTAGGACTTTATAATATGCAAATTTTAGCTGCTCATACATTATTCCTGTAGCCTTTATAGTTACCTTATCTTTAGAGTGATTTTAATGTGTTAGCATATCATTTTAAGTGGCAAACTTAATTGTTTTTTAGATGTTTCTTTTTAGGCAGCTTTCTACAGGGGCATAAAAATAAACAAGATTTTACTCAGCCTTAAACAATATCAAAAGCCAGTAGACCCATTGTATTCTTCAAAATTTTCAAATAATACAAATTATCTCTGAAAAATAAGGCTAAATTAATCATATGCAACAAGAAAACATTCTTTTAGATGTTAATAATAACACATGACTAATACAAACAATTTCAATGTTAGCAAGTTTTTTCCAAATTCATTAAGCACATTTCACTTGCAGTATTACACTTGAGAGATGAATAGGTTTGTATATTGCATGCAGTATCTCTTTTGGGAGTAACTTCTAATTATAAGATGTTGTTATTATTAGGTGCCGTTGAGTTGGTATCCGACTCATAGTGACCCTCATAGGGTTTTCAATGGCTGAGTGCCTCGAGATTGCCTTGAGAGTGGATTGCCAGGCCCTTCTCCCATTTTTCGGGTGGTGGGAATGGAACTAGGGACCTCAGAGATTGCAGCGCAGTGCTCTACCCACTGAGCTAAATCCCAGCCCTATAAGATGTTAGAATTAGGCAAATGTTTGTCCATTTTGGGTTAAATAACAGGATAGTTTCACTTAATGTTGAACTACTTTTTGTAGGAAACCTGGCTAAGACATGTATTATAAAATAATGTTTGAAAGTATCAGAGGGCTATCTAGGCATTAAAGGAAAGGTCAGTTGAAGGATTTTGTTGAGGCGCCAAGTATGGATTGGTGGTTCTGATATTTCATAATACTTTTCTCTTTGAATGTGTTCTGACTCACAAACTATGGAGAGCTTATAATGGTCTTAGAGATTCACTGCAGAGGAAGAACCTGGTAATCATCCCAAACTTTTAGTTGGGTTACCCAATGGACTAAGCCCCTAGATCCTGGGTGAACTGAAAATACACTTAAAACTCAAAAAGACTAGCATTGTAGCATGACTTCGAATGTGCTTTTATATTATCTGTTCCTATTCTAACTGTCCACCAAAATAAAGCAAATCCTTTGGGGAGAAAGATATCACCCAGAGCCTTTATTATTTTTACAATTTGTCATATAGTACCTAGTATTCAATCAAAACTTATTGGGATATCAGGAAACAAAACTATATACCAAAAAACGTAAGAAGAACCAGGAAATAGAAATAGGCCTATAGACTGTTCAGATATTAGAATGATCAAAAATAAATTATAAAATGATGGTTAATGGATAATGAATTCAATCATATAGTATTTAATTCTAGCAAGTAATAATAAATTACAAAAAATTAACCAGAAATCATTCAATCACAATATAAATTAAGAGCTGGGTAGGGCTTAACAAAAGAATAGACATACCTTTTTATATTACTCTAAGGAATTTTATGAGGCCTCCATTTATGTGTATGTTTAGATTATATCCCATTCAATATATGGTTTGGATTCTGGTTTTATGTTCTTTTTTCCTATCTTCTAATTTGGGAATGGACAAAACAATTTATTCAGTCTTTCATCTAGTAAACTTTGATTAAGATCCTATTATGCATTGGATTTGGTGTTACATTCTAGGGCTGTACAAAGAAATTAAGACAGTCTTTGCTCTTAATAAAATCCCAAGCATTGGACTCACATTTGGCATTGAAGTATTGATTCACTAGGGAAATCAGGCCCCTTCAGCATGGATGGATAATATTATGGGCTGAATATTCGTGTTTCTTCCAAAATTCATGTGTGGAAAAGCTTATCCCCATTGTGGTGGTATTTGGACATTGGGATTTTAGGAGGTAATTAAGTTATGTGTCTGAAGTCCTTATGAATGAAATAGTGTCCTTATAAGAAGAGACCAGAATTGGGTTGCTTTCTTTTATCCATATGTGCATATAAAGAGAAGTTTGCTGTCTGGAACCCAGAAGAGGACCTTCGTTAGATCCCAACCATGGTGGCATCTTTGATTTCTAGTTTCTAGAACTGTAAAAAATAAATTTCTGATAAGCCATTTAGTCCATGGTACTTTATTGTGACATTGCCAGTTGACTAAGATAGGCAGAATCATAATGAGACTTGAAATAGAGAAAAGAGATTAGGAGAATGGGGGTTTGAAGCTTAGGAAATAGACCTGGGGCTCATTTACTCCTGTTGCACCAAGAAGGTCCCTGCCCTACAAAGACAGACAATATTGTAAAAGCAAGCCAGTATTCATCAGAAGGTAAAACAGTAGAAGTATTGTCAAGCAGAAATTGGTGTGTTCTGATTGAAAATCTGAAACAGTGGTTGGTTTTTATAATTGTGTGTGTCTAATTATACTAAAAAAAATTTTTTTTTCTTTTTTTCATACTTAGGGATTGAACTCAGGGCCTCACCCATACTTTGTAAGCGCTTTACCACTGAGCTGCAGCTCCAGCCCATTTTTCATTTTTATCTTGAAACAGGGTCTTACTAAGTTATGCAGGCTCTGGCCTTGAATCCTCGATCCTTCTGCCCCTGCGTCCTGAGTTGCTGGGATTATAGGCATGAGCAACTGCATCCAGCCAAATTGGTGTTTAATGTAAGGGAGTCAAGAAACCATCTTGACAGCTGTCCTCCTTGGAGTTATGGGAAAAATAAATTTCATACATATTACCACACCAACTCTGCATGGCTGTTGAGTTTCTTTATTGCAAACACTGAAAACGTTAGCTGCCTCTAAATGGTTGACTTGAGTTCAGTCATTAATTAACTGGCCTAGTCACCTATGGCCAGGGCAGTAGATTTATAGGGCTCAACTGGCAATCTGTTTTTTCACGTAGATTTGAATTACTATCAATTGCTTTCATCTTGAAAGTTTTCCTTTAGTATTTCTTATAGGCCTGATCTACTAGCAACATATTTTATCAGTTTTTGTTTATCTGGGAATGTCTTTATTTTCATTTTTAAAAGATAGCTTTGCTGGATATAAGATTTTAGTTGACTTTTAGTTTTAAAATATTTTATACTAATGCCTCTTGGTTTCCATTATTCTTCATAAGAAGTCAGATGTTAATCTTATTGGATTCCATCATATATAAGTCACTTTTGTCCTGCGGCTTTCAAGATTTTCTTGTTATTGTCCTTCAACATTTTAACTATAATATGTGTGTTTGGATCTCTTTGTATTTATCCTGCTTGGAGTTCATTGAACTTATTAGATATTTATTCTGTTGATTTACTTCAAATTTGGGAGCTTTTTGGTTATTACTTTTCCCAATATTTTTCTGCTATTTTTCCTCCTTCTGTTATTCTCATAAGTACATTGGTCTCTTACATTTCTCTGAAGCTATGTTTGTTTTTATTCTTCTTTCTTTCCTGAAGATTGCATAATTTCCATCAATCTGCTTTCAAGTTTGTGAATTTTTTTTTTTTCTGGCAACTCAGATTCACTATTGAAGCTTTCACATGAAATTTTCATTTCAGTTCTTATAGTTTCCAGTAGTAGAATTTCTACTTAAAAATAGCTCCTACCTTTTTACTGTTATCTCTGTTTGGTGAGAAATTATGATCAAAGCATCATACTTCAAAATGTATTCCTTTAGTTCTTTGGATGTATTTATAATAGCTGATTTGAAATCTTTGTCTCTGGACCCCTTCAAAAGTTGTTTCTATTGTTTACTAATTGACTTTTATGTAAGTCACAGTATCCTATTTGTTAGAATGTTTTATAACTTTTTTCAAATGGGACATTTTAGATAATACTTGTATTAACTTTGGATACTGATTCACTCCCTATCTGCTTTTAAATTTTTTATTAGTTTAGTGAGTTGGATAGAACAGTTAAGTTAAATCTATTTTCTTCGCAATGTGCACCTTCTGGTGTTATTTCTCCATCATGTGCTCTCTATCATGTGCAGTCTCTATGGCCACAGGGGATGACTAAGACTTTAGCTGGGTCTTTTTGACTATTTCCCTGATCTCCCCATTTTTGTTGTTGTTGTTAGGTGCTGTCAAGTTGGTATCCGACTCATAGCTACCCACATAGGGTTTTCAATGGCTGACTGTTTTGGGATTGCCTTGGGAGTGGATTGCCAGGCCCTTCTCCCATTTTTGCGGTGCTGGGTATTGAACCCGGGACTTCAGAGACTGCAGCGCAGCGCTCTACCAGCTGAGCTAAATCGCAGCCCGTTGATCTCCCCATTAGCAGCTTGCTAGTCTGACTATATCAAACGCAAGCAAATTTTTACTAAAGCTCATTCAGAAGTAATTGAAGCAGTGTATAGACAGGGAACTGCTGGAAAATTAACTCAGATTCAGAAGAGGGCATGAGAACAGGGACATCATTGCTGATGTCAGATGAATATTAGCCCAAAGCAGGGAATACCAGAAAGATATCTATCTATGTTTTATTGACTATGTAAAGGCATTTGACTGTGTGGATCATAACAAATTATGGATAACGCTGCAAAGAATGGGAATACCATAGCACCTAATTGTACGCATGAAGAATGTGTACATGGACCAGGAACCAGTCATTCGAACAGAAAAAGGAAACCCTGCTGAATTTAAAGTTGAAAAAGATGTGCATGAGGGCTGTATCCTTTCACTGTGCATCTTCAATTTCTATGCTGAGCAAATAATCTGAGAAGCTGGACTTTATGAAGAAGAATGTGGCATCATGATTGGAGGAAGGCTCATTAAAAACCTGTGTTATGCAGATGATATAACTCTGCTTGCTGAAGATAAAGAGGATTTGAAACATTTACTGGTGAAGATCAAAGAACATAGCCTTCAGTATGGATTGCAACTCAACACCAACAAAAGTCTTTACAACCAGGTAAGTAAGCAACTTCATGATAAATGGAGAGAAGATTGAGGTTGTCCAAGATTTTGCTTTACTTGGTTCTATAATCAACACATGAAAGCAGCAGTCAAGAAATCAAAAGACACATTGCATTGGGAAAAGCTGTTGTGAAACACCTCTTTAAAGTATTGAAAAGTAAAGATCTCACATGGAAAACAATGGTGCACCTGACTCATGCCATGGTGTTTTCAGTTGCATCAGATGATTGTGAAAGCTCGACATTGAACAGGGGAGACAGGAGAACTGATTCTTTTGAATTATATTGCTGAAGACGAATATTGAATACACTATGGACTGCCAAAAGAACTAACAGATCTGTCCTAGAAGAAGTGCAAGCAGAATGCTCCTTGGAAGCAAGTATGGCTACACTGTGTCTTATGTATTTTGGACATGTAGTCAGGAAGGACCAATCCTTGGAGAAGGACATCATGTTTGGGGGAGTGGCAGGACAATGATAAAAAGGAAAACCCTCAACTAGATGGATTGACACAGTAACTGCAACAATGGGCTTAAACATAAGTCAGATCGTGTGCCTGGCACAGAATTGAGGAGTGTTTTGTTCTGTTTTACATAGGGTCACTAGGAGTAGGACTCAACTCAGTGGCACCTATCTACAACAACAACAGTTTGACTATTTGACCCATCTTTTTGCCTCTGTTAATTGTCACCTGATTGCTCCCTTCTCACTTTGGACAATGTCTTTGAGTATAAACTACTCTAAAGTCTGACTCATGGTTGTGCCTTTTTGCAGGGGTAGGGTGTTGCCAGTCTTTGCGGCATTCTCAGATGCCAAGTGGACTCTGAGCTAATCTCTTTGATTTTGTTTATTGATGAAAGCAAACTACAGTGGAAAAATTATTCACACTACATGTATCTGACAAAGGACATGGATTTTTTTTCCTGGTAATTGGGGTTCATCCCAGGATCTTGCCCTTGAATGCTTTCTAAGTGCTGTATCACTTAACTGCACCCCTAGCCCTTTTTTTTTTTTTTTAATTTTTTTTACTGTTTCAGACAGGGTCTCACTAAATTACTCAGACTGCCTCTGGTCTTGAACTTGTGATCCTCCTGCCTCTGCCTCCTGAGTGGCTGGGATTACAGGTGTGCACCACTTTGCGCCTGCCATGACATGTATTACCTTTCCATTCATTCACATGTAGATGATTCCAGGAGCACCTATTTGGCTTAATATTTACAAATTAATCAGAGTAGTAGAAAAGTCATATTGTTATTTCAACAGGTAGTGATAAAGCACTTCTGAAAATTTAACACCCATTAGGGAAACTGTAAAAAGGATGAGAAGGAAACCTCATGATATTGGAGTGTCTACTAAAACCTCTATGAACACCATACTTAATAGTGCAAGTTTTATTTTAAATGAGATGAGGACTCCTCTTCTACTCAGCAACATACTGGTCTCCTAATCCGTGTAGCAGTGAAAAGAAAAATAAAGGTATCTGTTTGGGAAAGGAATGAGTAATATGGATTTTATTCTCAATTGACATTTAAAAACAATATACTCTATAAATTATTAGCATTAACAAGTGAGGTATATACTCTAGCTAAAACAACTAAAATCAAATATCAAAATTAAATGAATTCTCTTCAGACCTTTAAAGCTAGATTTTTACAAAAAGCAGTGAATCATGTTTAGTCACATTGCTTCTCCACAAACATCCTGTTTTTATTTTTATTGAAAATAAAATTTTTGAACTTCTAAGTAAAATTTATGCACTCCCAAGTAAAACATTTTAAAAGTATAAAAGAATATTCACAGTCAACCTTAAGCACATGAAAGGGACCCTACCTATGGACACAAAGGAGATGAAAAATTATAAAGAATATAAAAGCATCATATTTGCTTTATCTACTTATATTTCAAAGTATAGATTAATATTGCCTGGTAGCACTTTCAGCAGTGGAAATGCTTTAATTTGTGCTATTTAATGTAGTTTAGCTATATGTACCTAGTATGTCCTGAAGTCAATGTGCTTGAATTTTTAATTTTAATCAATTTAAACATAGGTGGAACTTAACAGGTAGCAAAGTGATTGGGTGGTCTGAAATTGGTTAGAAATCATGTCCTGAATCCTTACTGGTATAGAAAGCACTGGCTTTTACTTCTCTTGAGTATTGGGTGGTTGTGTGGGGATAGTTTTGAGGGACTGATTAAATAAACATTTCCCAAAACCATTCCTTTTGGTCTACTAGAGTCAAAACAGGGATTATAATTTTGTTTGAAGTGATGTATGTTTTTTTTAAGAAAATCAGAGCCCTTTTTATGTCATTTAGCCTTCTTTAGCTTCTATTTCCTTCTCATGTCAAAAATAGAAAACTTGATTTCTTCCAAGCACACTTCCAAGGACCAGGTTTAGTGTATCATGTAAGATACTATGTCTGACCTATTTCAAATAAACTATGATGCTGCATAATGATGTTGTATTAATATTAAATGTTAGCTTACATTTAGCTTGTCTTTTTCAGTATATATCATGAAATTAGAAATAATATATTTATTTGGATTATCTAATTTGTCATAGTCATTTTATTACATAAGTATTGGTAAGATTCAGGTATATGGTTTTCATTGACACCTAATTTGTCCTATTACATTTCATGGCAAATATGTAACCCATTCCACACCAATCAAAAGAAGCCTCAAATACCAATCTGCTTAAGACAGAATAGTTTTATTCTATATATATTTATACTTTTCTTCTCTCAAAGTGTCTAGTTTGACATCAGAGTCACAGAGTTAAAATGATCAGACTAATAGAGTGTGAAAAAATGAAGAAAACATGAATGTATTTTGTGATATATGTGCTAAGGTCAGATTTTGCTTGCTGGGGCCTAAATGTTAATTATATGCCCCCTAGTATTTTAAGTTAAACACTCTGAAGAAATATGTATTTAAATTCTTCTATGCACTGAACATCATAGCTAATGAAACAGAAGTTAATATTTCATTCCTTCATAAAGAGATGAATGTATTTAATTAATTGAACATATTTTCTCTACTTTGCATCAGCTTAGTATCATGTTTCATTAAGAAGTACAAGTATGAGACAGATAAGTTCTCCTAGGGTTTGTGGAGAAATAATTATTTTTAATCACTAAGACTTAGGGACCTAATATTTGGGATTAATATCAGTTGTGTGTCTCTGCTTCATTTGACAAAAAGAAAATGATAACTGTGCATGTGTTTAAAATTAATATGATGAAAGCAGAAAGTTTTATTTTTAAAGGGAAAAATACTTGTGACAAGGTGATATAATGGCCCTGAGTTTATGTGTTTGCTCCCTAACTCATTAATAGTTTGAATCAGTTTTTTAAAAATTGTTAATGTTTCACTTGAATTAAAAAATTGATTCATATATATGTGTATGTATATGCATACTTAAAATTATACACTCTACTTTCAACCAAACTACTTTAGAAAAAGTTTTATATACTATTGCCTCAGTGAGTGATGGCCTAATTTAGCTTCATGTAGATATGTTTCAGGGCTACCAGACTTGCTTTGATTGATTTGAGTTCTTTTATTCAAAGAGACTGGCTCAGTTCTCCTGGCTGTGGAAAATTGATTAGTTGTCCTCTCAGTATCAGTTCATAAAACACCTAAATTATACTGAAATGAATGAGTTCATGAAGACATGAAAGAGTATGTCAAGCTAATTTCCCAGTAGGGGTGAGTGGGGCATGTTTTAATTGAGAATCTGAGAATTTCAAGTGAAAGTCTATTAAATCTGTTAGTTTTTTTATTTATTCAATAAAGACAAACTTTATACTATCAGTTAAGGTTTAGTGTGGGAAGAACTGCGTTAGGCATTTTAAGCAATGGGTGTTTATAATATAATTGGTAGATCTGGCCCTGCCAGGCTTCCAGGGATTGGAAAGCTGCTGCTGGAAAGGCCTCAGAGGCTCAAAGCGGGAGATTCGCTACAAAGCAAACTAATGTTTCCATGACCATGCTGGCCAGTAGCAAAAAGCCAAAATTAGCAAGAATATGTTCCTTGACTCACTTCTGCATTCCAAATCTCTCTATAATGTATCTATTTCACAGATCCGAATTTGCTCCCTCAAATCTAGCACAAAGGAGAGCTGAGTACTCAGTTTTGTGACCTCCAGAAATTATATATTAGAGAGTATATTTAGGAGGAGATGACAGTGGGGGCTGATTATTGTTAGATTATTGTTGTGCGAATAAGTAGGTGTTGTTTTTTGTTTTAGTTAGGTAACAGGACCTTGCTTTGTTTTTTTTTTTTTCAAAGCATTTGAACCAAATCTTGTGTCCACAATTGTGAATAATGATTGAAATTCTAATATCACACATTTACAAATGTGTATCCATACATCTGTAATGGTATATTCAATCTGTAGTTTCTTTCCAGGGGTGTGTGTGTGTGTGTGTGTGTGTGTGTGTGTGTGTGTGTGTGTATGTGTGTGTGTATGTGTGTAGTATTTAGGGGTCGAATCCAGGGCCTCACACATACTTTGAGAGTGCTCTACCACTGGTTTGTACCTTAGCCTATTTTGTATTTTTTATCTTGAGAACAGGGTCTTGTTAAATTGTGCAGATTACTTCTGGCCTGAAACCTCTGATCCTCCTGCCTCTGCCTCCTACATTACTGGGATTATGGGTGTAAACCATCAGTGGTTTCTGGCTTTTATCTTATTTTATCTCTTCTCTCTTCTCTTCTGTTTTCTTTCTTTAAAAGGCTTCCTGCCCATTTTAGTTTACCTAAAACTAAGCCATCTGTAAATGGAGTTAACTGGTTACATTAAAACTATAAAAGTTTGCTACAACCTTGGAATAGGGTTTGATTCCAGTAAATAGAAGAATATAAATAAACTTCTAATTTTTTTTTTATTGTACTAGATTGAACCATCTTTCTCATTGTTTAAGGTATTTGCATCCCATCTTTGGATAGAACATTGCTATTCTCTTCACCTTGTCTTTGCTTTAAGGAAGTCATATTTTGGGCAGAGTTTTGTATAACCTTTGTTCACAGGTCAGTATTAGAGATAATTAGTTGAATTATATTTCAAATGCCATTCTTCTTTGTTAACTTTACTGTAACTGTTTTTGCCCTTGTAAAAGAACCAAGCTTTATATCCTTATGCTTGAAACATCATTTTTGTTTTAATATATCACTGTGGTACATTGAGGCAGTTGCTACTTTTCATGGTACTTGGGTTTCTAGAAACTGTGTTGTAAAAGAGATCATTTTATTTATTTATTTATGCAGTACTGGGGGTTGAACCCAGGGCCCCATTCTTGCATACTTTGGAAGGGCTGTACCACTGAGCTGCACTGTCAGTCCTTTTTTTTTTTTTTTTTTTACTCTTTGAGACTGAGTCTCACTAAATTACACAGATTGCCTCTCGTCTTGAACTTGCGATCCTTCTGCCTCTGCCTCACGAGTCGCTGGGATTACAGGCATTTGCCACCACAACCAGCTCGAGATCATTGTATTTTGATTGATGTGCTTTTATGAGAGATATTATCATTAAGAATTTTCTTCTCATCAAGGATTTGTAACTAAAAGACTTATACTTAAAATGAGGTTAATAGAATGAAGTAAAAACTTCCAATCTCTATAAAAATTAAAATTTAAAAATTCTTTATAGTCTATGAAATGAATATAAGGTAAACATCTGCATAATTTTGTAGAATGCATTTTATTCTAGTACATTATGTATGTATGTGCAAATATAAAGCCTTAATTTATATATCTTATATTTGGTATGGGCTGGGATTTAGCTCAGTTGGTAGAGTGCTGCGCTGCAGTCTCTGAGGTCCTGAGTTCAATTCCCAGCACCACAAAAATGGGAGAAGGACCTGGCAATCCACTCCCAAGGCAATCCCGAAACAGTCAGCCATTGAAAACCCTATGAGGGTCGCTGTGAGTCGGATACTGACTTGACAGCACCTAACAACAACAACAACAACATATTTGGTATATCCATAATTGACATGCTAGTTATAAATATTAAAAGAAGAATTTTCTTAATTTTCTTCCCCTAGAATTTAGAAGGTTTTTTTTTTCCAAGTTTTTTTTCAGCTATTACAAAAACTGGGAAAATTGAACAAATTCAACAAGTGGCTTGTTGAACAACAAGTAAACAGAAGGTTTCCAAATGATTATATTTCCATTTGGCTTACGCCTAATGTATGGATAGTCTTATTAACGTCAATCCTTAAAATAGCCTTCATTTCTGAATATTTGGGAGACATGTCTTATTGGTTAGATTTGCTTGTTAGTCTTTTCCTTCTTCCCTATTCTCCTCTCAAATCCCTTGCCCCTACCAGCATCAGTGTTAAGGAAGACTTGATTATGGAAAATACTAAAAGAAAACAGGTCAGGAGTACTAGGCCTACGGTTGTCTTAGGGATATTGGGAATTGTCTGAGATCTGGAATTGATTGGCATAGGTATTTTTTCTTTTTCTGTCTGTCTCTTCCTCATCCCTGCCTCTTTTTATCTTAAATACTTTAACTAGCACCTTGAGATATCTTACTTTTTCCCCTTAGTTAACACCTAATGTGAGCTCAGGGCTCTTTTCCAGGAAGCATCATTGTTAGAAAATCCCATATAATTAAATAAGGGCATCGAGCAATGGAATGTCAGTATGTACGAAACAGCATAAATTAGGAAGAAGGGCAAGATTTGAAATTAAAAAAAATGATTTCTCATATGTTCATTAAAAATAGCTGTTATGATGTTTTCCCCATTTAATATGATCTTGGCAGGAGGTTAGTCATAAATAGCACTTAGGATGTTGAGATATGTTCCTACTATGCCCAGTTTCTTCAAGACTTATAATGAAATGATGTTGCATTTTGTCCAAGGCCTTCTCGGCATCAGTTGAGATGGTCATGTGATTTCTGTGAGTCTCATGATTGTTGAATTACATTAATTGATTTTCATATGTTGAACTAGCCTTGTATCTGTAAAATGAAGCCCACCTGATCATGGTGTATGATCTTTTTATGTGTTGCTGAATTCAGTTTGCCAGAATTTTATTAAGGATTTTTGCATCAGTGTTCATCAGGGAAATTGGTCTGTCATTTTCTTTCTTTAAAGAGTCCATATCCGGTTTTGGTATCAGGATGATGCTGGCTTTGTAGAATGAGTTTGGTAGTATCTTTTCCTCTTCTATTTTATGAAATAATTTGAGGAGAATAGGTATTAATTCTTCATTGAAGGTTTGATAAAATTCAGCTGTGAACCCATCAGGACCTGGGCTTTTCTTTGTTGGAAAGTTTTTTTATTACTGTTTCTAATTTGGTGATGGTAAAGAGTCTGTTTAATTTGGTTGTTTTCCTCCAGGCTTAGTTCAGGTAATTCATGTGTGTTAAGGAATTTGTGTATTTCTTCTGGTGTTTTTCTCTTTTTTTTGAGAGTATAACTTCTCAATGTAGTCTCTGATTATCTTTTAGGTTTTCTTGGCATCTGTTGTTATGTCCCCTTTGTCATCTCTGATTTTTAAATTTAGGCCTTTCCTGTCTTTCTTTTGTGGAGTCTGGCAAAGGAAGTATCAATTTTTTTTTTTTTTTTTGCACAGTACTGGGGGTTGAACCCAGGACCTCATGGTTGCATGCCTTACAAGTGCTGTACCACTGAACTGCACCCTCAGCCCATTGTTTTGCTTTTTGAGACAGGGTGCTGCTAAATTACTCAGACTGCCACTGGTCTGGAACTTGCCATCCTCTTGCTTCTGCCTCCCAAATTGCTGGGATTACAGGTGTGCAACACTGTGCCTGCCTGGGAGTATCAATTTTGTTGACCTTTTTGACAGACTACCTCCTGGTTCCATTAATTCTTTGTTTCCTTTTAGTTTCCAGTTGGTTAATTTTTGCCTTGACCTTGACAGTTACTTTCTGTGTACTACTTTTGGGGTTGACTTGTTGTTGGCCTTCTAGTGCCTTAAGGTTTGTCATTAATTTATTTAGTTGGACCTTTCCTTAATTTATTGATGAAGGCACTCGTGGCTATGGACTTCCTTCTTGGGACTGCCTTTGCTATATCCCGTAAATTATAGTAGGATGTGTTTTCATCCCCATTTAATTGCAGGAATCTTTCAATTTCCTTTCTGATCTCTTCAATGACCCATTGATCATTCAGAAATGTGCTATTTTTCTTGCTTTTGAGTTCTAGTGTTATTCCATTGTGATCTGATAGGTACAGGGGATAGTTTCAATTATTTTGTATTTGTTGAGGCCATTTTTATAAGCTAAAATGTAGTCTGTTTTAGAAAAAGTACCTTAGAAAACTAAGAATAGAATTGCCATATGACCCAGCTATACCACTCTTGGAAATATACCGAAAGGAAGATAAGTCATCATATTATGGGGACACTTGCACTTTCATTATTTAATGCAGCACTCCTCACAATCACAAGCGTATGGAATCAACCAAGGTGTCTATCAACAGTGGAGTGGATTGAAAAATTATGATATATGTACACAATGGAATATTACTTAGCCATAAAGAAGAATAAAACTATGTCATTTACAACAAAATGAATAGAACTAGAGAACATCATATTCAGTGACTAAATCCAGTCCCAAAAAGAGAAATATGACATGTTCTCACTAATAAGTGAGAGCCAAATCTAACTTAATGGGAGACTAAAAAAAAAAATCTGTGCATATTTTATTCTTGTTGTTAGGTGCCTTTGAGTCAAATCTGATGCATTAGTGACCCTTGTAGGGTTTTATCTAAAAATGAACAATAATACTTATCTAAGAAGGGAAGATATAAGCAGAGTAGAGAGAAGTGGGGGTGGGGGGAATCAGCAGGTGGGAGTAGAAGTTGGGGAAGTGGGGAAGGTGATGGGAAGTAGAGGGGAGAGGGAGGAGGGGAAAATCTCAAAATATATGATGCAACTGTAAGAGTACCTGGGAAAAAATAGGGGAAAGGAAAGAAATCAATGAGAATATAACCCATGATCACATATGGTTTTTATTACATATTAGAATTTCTACTTTCGTCTTTCTCTCCTCTAGTTTATATAGTGCTGTAAAATATATAAGTTGATAAAAGTGTGGCCAAAAGTGATGTAATAATTGTATAATGGATATAGAAAAAGTCTTGTTACTCTGTACCACACCAACATTTATAAATAATGGAAAAAAAAATGGCTGTTATGTATCTGCCTTCCCTACCAGGCTGTGTGAATCTCCAGGGCAACAGATCCTAGAACCATGCCATCTTCTTCTTCTTCCTATCTTACCAGCTTAGATATTGCTGAGTGCAGTACATATTTATTGTACTAAATGAATACTTAGTGTGTATTCCTTAGCAAAACTGACAAATGTTTTTTTTTCCTTTTCAAGTCTCTTAAATGCCAAAGTTTGTTCTTGTCTGTTTTAAGTCAGCTCCATTGAGTTTGATTGCTGAAGTGAAGTTCAGATGAAGAAAGAATTGTTTCTAAAAGTTCGTTCCTGCTTTAAAAGGATAATATTCAAATATTTTAAATGTTGCTACAATATTGTAACGTCCAAATGTTAGCATAATGTCCTTTGGTGATTAATGTTCCTCAAATGCATATCTGATAATCTTATTTCCTTGCTGAAAAACCCTTTCAGCATTCTGTCTACTCAGTTTCTGACCTTACTTTCCAGTTTCTTTTTAGCCTTCTTGAACCCATTACTCTTTATAGATAGCCACCAAAGGCCTACTCTGTGACTCTAATTTATGCCCTGTTTTTGGTTATGGATATTCATTTCCTTCCCACTAGTAACAAAATCTTTTGTTCACATTTTACCTAGTTTACTGTCTTCTTATGGGAGAAGTATCTGGCAATCCACTCCCAAAGCAATCCCGAAACAATCAGCCATTGAAAACCCTGTGAGGGTCGTTGTGAGTTGCACCCGACTGGACAGCACCTAACGAGGACGACGACTATCCTCTTGTTTTGTTTCTTCCTTTCTGTAGTCTTACTAAACAGATTAGTTTCTCTTGAATCTACTAACTTAAATCTTGATTCCACTAGTTAACATTGATATCCCTTTCCTCCTGCTCAATCATATTTGCCCAATCAGTATTTCTCATGCAGTGCTTTCCTCAGTGCCAAGGCTAGTGTCTTGAACATGACAGGTAGTAAGTAGTACAGGCCTGGTTTTTATTTACATTTAAGTCAACCCTATCTTGTGATTTTTCTTTCTTAGTTTCAAAAAATTTCCAAAAACATCTATACATTGAAGATTGTGTCGTTCATATTTCAGAATTCCTGCCTGTCTCTGAAAGTGACATGGCAACTTATATTGTTACTAGGTTCATATCCAAATATGTAATATAGTGAAGTGGAGTTAGTATTAGATTGACTCTGAGGAACCTATGTCTAGTCCTTTCTCTGCCAAATGCCTACTTTATCTTGGACAGATCACTCTATGCCTCAGTTTCCTTATCCCTAAAATGTAGACATTGAATCACTTCTCTGTTCCTAACATTGTCACTGGTCAAATATAAACTTTTTTTTTTTTTTTTTTTTTTTTTTTTTTTTTTTTTTTTTTTTTTTTTTTTTTTTTTTTTTTTTTTTTTTTTTTTTTTTTTTTTTTTTTTTTTTTTT
>VMDO01013924.1:0-29605 GCA_007922755.1 Pedetes capensis | reverse complement strand
AATCACTATGGTTCCTAGAGGATAAACAACTCATCTAAGGTCACAGGGTGGGATAGCTGAAATTTGAAGGCAAAGCTGTGTAACTTGTGCCCTTTCCTTTATATGTCATTGTCTCCCTAGTGATGTTACTTTTTTATTTTATTTTATTTTATTTTATTTTTTGAGATGGGGTCATGCTATGTTGCCCAGGCTGGACTTGAACTTATGATTCCCCTGTCTTAGCCTAATAAGTAGCTGGGACTACAGATAGGTGCCACCATGCCAAGCTGTGGCATTACTTTTGAGTCATTAAAGTCTGGGTGTTTTTTTTTTTTTTTTTTTAATTTTTATTTACCCTTACAGGTTTCCACACACAGTACATAAATAGTAGGTAAAGTGTTTATTTAAAATATATATTATTTAGATTACTTGGTCTTCTTTAAGGCAGGTTTTTAATTTTGATCTGTACTTATAAAGGTTTACCAGAGTACCCAATCTTTTGTGTGTGTGGACTGTCAAGTATGAGTAGATGAAAAATTGCATTATATTTAAATTAGATCATGAACAAATAGTCATTGTTGCCACGTCCCTGGTAGTTTTTAAAACCTTAATTGAATATGTTTTAAATACTGGCTTAGTAATTCTTTTTCATGACTGTGAGAAATAAAAAAAAGATGAGCAGAGAGATTTTTGTAAGGTGGACAAGCTGAATTCTTTCTTTTTTTTCTGTTTATATTTTTTAAAAATTTTGCAGTTCTTGGGGGTTGAACCCAGGGCCTTGCATATATTTTACAGGCACTCTGCCACTGAACTACACCCCACCCCCTTTTTTATTTTTTATCTTGAGACAGGATCTCAATAAGTGATGCAGGCTGCCTCTGGCCTCACACCTATGATTGTCCTGCCTTTGCTTCCTGAGTTGCTGGGATTGTAGGCATGCCCAATTCCATCTGGCTGGAAAAGCTGATTTCTTTATTCTATGAATTTGCTCCATTATTCTTCCACCTTTCCAATTTTTTTAACTTTTGTAATTTCAAGTTGATAAATAGCCAATTGTAATCAATACGTGTAAAATTATGATCTTAAATGTGTGAGCAGTTAAAGTTGGGTTTTATGATGGACTTTACTCACACTATTGGTATTTTTTTATAGACTCTTTTTTTTTTTTCCAGTCCTGGGGGTTGAACCCAGGGCCTCCCACTTGCATGCTTTGCAAGTGCTGGACCACTGAGCTGCACCCCCAGCCCATGTTTTTACTTTTTTTTTGAGACAGGGTCTCACTAAGTTACGCAGACTGCCTCTGGTCTCGAACTTCCGATCCTCCCGCCTCTGCCTCCTGAGCCGCTGGGATTACAGGCCTGTGCCACCTCTCCTGGTGCTAGACTATCTTTTCATTTTCTCCACTTTAATGCTTTCTATTCATATTGAGTATGTTGTATAGTTTCTTTTTAATTTGAATACTATTACTGCAGAAACTAGAAAGAGCCAATAGCAATCACAGCTAAGCAATTTTAAAGGGAGAAGGTTATAAATGCATTGTTTTACAGGTATTATTTATAGTTGATTATTTTTAATTAAGAACTTGTTTATGCCGTGTTACTTTCTATTCCTTTCTAGTAATTGTAGTACTTAATGAAGTGGCTAGGCTTGATACAGCTATCCCTAGAAAGTCCTGATTGTAAAAGGCAGACTTCTGTCTGAGATCTGAGAATTTGAATGATGAACAGTTCTCTACAATGTTATGAACTTTCCCTAAGTAATAACAAAGGCAGGTCTCTGTGCCTAGACTGTGCAAAGAATGTAATTTATGTTGAATAACTCCTTTTCATCTTGGAGTCTAGAATTTTGTGATCTGTGTGTAGTCAGAATTTACTCCAGTGGGTGAAGACTCTTGGATCCTTGGAAAATGAACTTTGCGTTCATTTTCCCTTTGCTGATTTTGCCTGGTATCTTTTCACTTTAATAAATTTTAGCATAAGCCCAACTATAATCTGTTGAGTCCTATGAACCCTATTATAACCAAATCTGAGCTCTTCAGCATGACTACATATAAAAAAATTTTCCCCACTCACTTGTGTAAAGATTTAAATTTGGATGCAAGGTTTTACAAACTATTGATAATGTATGGAAAGGAATTTTTGCTTAAGTGGAAGTTTCTATGCTTTTAGAGTTTTATTTCTTTTATAGTGCTCATATAGTAAGAAATACCTGATGGACTTAATTGATATGCAGTTTATCCATACTGCTTTAAGGGCTGAGATGATTCTACATATAAACATAAAAAAAATTTTTCAGGGTAGGAGATGCCTCCAGGAATGTCTAATAGTAACAGTAGAACTTAAAAACATCATCATAATGGAATAAATAAGAAAAATGTTCTTTATTTAGCTTTTTATGTAGTATATGAAGGCAATACAAATATTAATACTGAATGTTAGTAAATACGCTTTAATATTTACTATTGATATTTGAAAGCATTTATGGTTTAATGATGTTTAGGTACTTGCATGCTCTCTGTGTCTATGTATGTGTGTTTGTACAAGCATGTGAACTTGTAAGAAGTTGTTATAAAGATTCTGTAGACTAATCCTTTGATTGATGGGAGAGAAATATTTATTACAATTAGATTTTTCTGATTGGTTATTTGAGGAAGACGAATTAAAGAAAATACCCAAGCTTCATAGAATGAATTTGGAAGTATACCTTCCCTTTCTAGTCTATGAAATAATTTGAGTAGGATAGGTAATAACTCATCTTTCAAAGTTTGACAGAAGTCAGCTATGAACCAGTCAGGAGCTGGGCTTTGCTTTGTTGGGAAGGTTTTTATTATTATTATTATTATTGCCTCAATTCTCTTGCTTGTTATAGATCTACTTATTTTGTTTATTTGCTCAGGATTTAGGTTTTATAGGTCATAAGTATTATGGAATTTATCCATTTCTCCTGTATTTTCATTTTTTGAGGCATACAATGTCTTAAAGTAGTCTCTGATGATTTTCTGTACTTCATTGGTATCCCTTGTTATGGCTATGTTTTCATCTCCAATTTCTTCTCTTTTCTTTCTTGTGTTTGGCTAAGGGACTGTCTATTTTGTTTATCTTTTCAAAGAACTAACTCTTGGTTTCATTTTAAAAAGAAATTTTAGTCTGTTTCATTAATCTCTGCTTTGATCTTAATGATTTCTTTTGTGTGTTAGTTTTGCTGTCTTTCTAGAGCCTGGAGGTGTAACATTAAGTTATGTTATTGTGCCTTCTCTGTCTTTTTAACGTGGGCACTCATAGCCTGAATTTCCCTCATAGAACTGCCTTTGCTGTATTCCGTAGATTTTGGTAGGTTGTGTTTTTGTCATCATTTGATTGCAGGAACTTTTTCATTTCCTTTCTGATTTCTTTGATCCATTGATCATTCAGAAGTGTGTTATTTAATCTCCATGTATTTATTACTTTTTTGTAGTTTTCCTTGCTGTTGACTTCTGGTTTTATTCTGTTGTGTTCTGATAAGGTACAGGGGATGATTTCAATTATTTTTGTATTTGTTGAGGGCATTTTTATGGACTGAAATGTAGTCTGTTTTAGAAAAAGTTCCATGCAGTGCTGAGAAGAATGTATATTCTACCTCTGTTGGATGGAATATGCTATAGACATCTGTAAGGTCCATTTGGTCTGTGTTGGTGTTTTAGTCCTTTGTTTCTTTGTTGAATTTTTGCTTTGATGACTTGTCGGATGAAGAGGGTGTTATGTTGAGGTCTCCTATAATTATTGTGTCTGGATGTATGTGTTCCTATATTACCAGTAAGGTTTGTTTTATGAAGTTTGGTGGTCATACATTGTGTGCATAAATACTGATGAATGTTATTTCTTCCTGGTTGGTTATTTATTTTATTAATATGTAGTGACCATCTTTGTCTCTTCTAGTTAGTTTGGGGTTGAAATCCAATTTGTCAAAAATTAGTATATACCCTTGCTTTTTGTTTGTTTGTTTGTTTCCACTTACTTGGTATAGTTTTCCAGCCTTTTATTTTTAATTTGTTTTGTTCTTTGTTGATGAAATGGGTCTTTTGCATCCCACATATTGAAAGTTTTTGTTATTAAATTCAGTTGCCTAGTAGGTGCCTTTTGCATAGTGAGTTAAGTACTTATTGAGAGGAGCTTGGTATTCTGCATTACTATGTTCATTGTTTCTCTTATTTGATTCTTGACTAGCTTGTTATGTTCATGCATTCCTCTCGTCTTTTGTTCCTTTGGTCTTGCATTTGGGCTTGTCTTCTGTATATTCTATTTCTTTACAAATCCTCTGCAATGCTGACTTGGTGGTCATGAATTGCTTAAACTTGTAAATATCATGAAAAGTCTTATTCTCTCCATTTATATTAAAAGACATCTTTTTGGATATAATAATCTTGGTTGGCAGTTATTTGTTTTCCAGACTCGAAAAACGTCTAACCATGATTTCTTTGCTTTTAGGGTTGATGTTGAGAAATCAGTTATTTTCTGATGTGTTTACCTTTGTAATTGAGTTGATGTTTTTCCTCTTTCAGCTTTTAAAATATTTTTCTTTGCTGTGTAGATTAAGCACTCCAACTATAATGTGTCTTGGAGAGGATCTGTTCTGGTCTGCTCTGTTTGGAATTTTGGATACCTCTGTGATTTGTATAACTATTTCTTCCCTTAGATTTGGGAAGTTTTCAACTATTATTTCATTGAGTAGATTTGCTATGCCCCTAGTTTTAGTTTCAACTCCTTCTTGAACCCCTTGTATTCGTAGATTATGTCTCTTCATTTTGTCATCAACCTCTTGAAAGTATTGGTCATATTGTACCATCTTTTTGTCCTTCTTGATATCTGAATAGGTAAGTTGTTCAGGTTTTTCTTCAGTCTCAGAAATTCTGTTTTCTGCTTCATCCAATCTGGATACATTAGATTCTGCTGTCACTTGATCAAAGTAATTTGATTGACTGTGTTTTGTAGATCCAGAATTTATGTTTGGTTGTTTTTCAGGATCTTGATTTCTTTGGTGAATTTTTCTTCTAAGTTCGATACATTTTTGTCCAGTGTTTTAGTTGCCTTCATGTGTTTGGTTGTGATATCTTTGAGGTCTTTTAAAATACTTATAAACAGACTTCTAAATTCCTTTTCTGGTATTTCTAGCATCTGGGCATCATTAGTTTATTTGTTGAAGGATTATAGTTCTTAGGAGTATCTTTTTCATCTTGTTTTTTCATATTTCGTGTGGTTCTGGGTTGGGTTTTGGACATTCCTTAGTCTGGTTATTGTTGTTGTTGTAAGGTGCCCTCAAGTTGGTATCTGACTCATAGCAACCCTATGTACAACAGGCGAAACACTATTGTCACTGGTTCTCTGCTATTCTTAGGGTTTTCAATGGTGGACTGATTTTTGGGAGTGCATTGCCAGGTCCTTCTCTCAAGCCTACAGTGTCTCATGTTCCCAGGAGGTCTCCCATTCAGGCCCAACACTGCTTAGCTTCCGAGATCTGATGGGATGAGAAGCCACAGTGCTATAGCTGCAGGCAGTCTGGTTATTAGTACCTTATATAATTAGGGTTATTTTTTGTTTAGTACCATTTTGGATCTTGGTCTTGGAAATCATTCAGAGCATGGTAAGTGTTCTGCTGCTAAAGTAATAACTTCGCTTGATCTCACTTTTATGCTTAATGGTTAATCTTGTTTGAGGCCAGGTGCTCTTTCAGAAGAAACCTGTGGGAGGCGGTTATTATGGATAGTGATGGATAGGTTTTGGGGGTAAACATTTAGTATAGTGTAGGTATCAATGGCAGAATGGTGAAGATCTCATAAACAGGTGGCTGAGGAGAAAGGGCAAGAACAGGATAAGGTAGTGGTAAGGAAGAAGAAGCAGAAGGGCAATATATGAATGAGAAAAGAGTTGATAAATTATAAGTTTACTTGATCCTTATATGTAATATCATATACCTTTATACAAACGTTTTAGGAGGTATAGTGGATGCTAGGAGATGGAGATGACCTGTTTTATTTTTGATAAGTAAGTTTAGGTAGTATTGATAGAATTATTATTGCTTACCTGGGGTAACTAAAGAATAATGGTTAAAGATTATGACTAATGAGAAGGATGAAGAAAAGTAACAATGTTGACAGCAACAGAGGAAGAGAAAAAACACTGAAGAGAAGAGCAATGTAAAGAACCAAAGAGATCAAAGCAGTACAGGAACAAAACAGTAAAAACCAAGAAATCCAAAACAAAAAGCACACAGTACCATAAAAAAGAGGAGAAAAGATAAATTAAAAACTGAAAAAATAACATAAAAGCAACAATAATAAAAACAACAAAACAACAATAATAAAAAAGCTCACTCCAAGACAGACTAACCAGCTCTAATTGGTTGAGCTAAGTGTCAGTCTCCCAGGTCTTTGTATGTCCTGCCTGTCCTCAGGATGTAGTCAAACTGCAGCACAGTCCTAGCTCCCTGATGCAGCTCCTGACCCAGATGCAGTTCTTAGAGTGGGCCCTCCACACACCTGTGGGACGATCCTACACTGGATACTCTGTCCCTCAGACAACCCCACTCTCCCTGACTGCTGAGTCACTGTGACCCTGGATTCTATACTGTTGGAGGTTGTGCTACCGGAGGTTGCAGAGCACTCCGCTACACACTCTTTTCTCTTTCCCTGAGGTGCTTACAGTGTAGATCACTGGGTTGTCTGCAGCAGCGATCTCTACCCATGTTATGAATGGGTGACCTGGGAAGCATGTGCTTTTGAGGGATGTCTGGCTATGGCCCACTCTTCCTGATGGGTTAGAAACCCACAGAACAGAGATGACTCTGTTCATTAGCAGGTTAGTCTGGCCTCAGGGTGACGCCAGGCATTTCTCCTTCATAAGTCTGCTAAGCCTCTGTGTCCTGGGGTCCATTCCTCTGCACTCCTGTGCATTTGGGTATTTCTGCCTAGCAAAGCCACAGTGAATTTGCCAAGCTTGCTTGTTCTTGGCTTTCTGTATGGAGCAGAACGTGAGAGCAGGCTGCCTGGAAGTTCCAAGCAGCTGGGCTGGTCCCTTTCACTACTAGCCCAGGATTGAGATACTTGCTTTTTAGCGGATGTTGCCGGTAGCACAGAGGTTGCGTGATACTTGCTTTTTAGTGGATGTTGCCGGTAGCACAGAGGTTGCGTGAGTTGCATGTGTCTCAGCTGCAGGTGCTGCTTGTGAGCAACTGCTGTGAATTCCACTCCTCTAACAGAGATGGCAGCAAAATTCTACCCCTTTTCCAGTCAGTGCAGAGCTGCTCAAAGGTATGGCCACTGTGGATTTAGACTCACCTCTCACGAACTGAGGAATTCCCTGATGTTGTGAACTGGTCTCCTTTTTCCTTAAGGTGGAGAATCTGGTCCATGTGTCTTTACTCTGTCTCCTCTGCTAGCAGTGAGCATAGTCCAGTAAGGATTTTCCTTCTACTTTTGGTCCATGCAGTGTCCCTCTAGTTTCTTAAGATTGCCTGCGCTCTCCCAGGTTGGGAGATAATTCCTCTGCAGTGGCACCCCTCTGTGGCTTTTGCTGAAACTGGTTGCCTTTGTCTCTTTGTTATAGGTATTTTTTTTTCCTCTGCTGTGGATGAACAACCCATTTTCTGATGTTTACTGCTGCTTCCAGGAGATTCTCTATTCAAAATAGAGTCCCTTTCATTATGTTCCTACCTCTTTTGTTTTCCTTGTCATAATGCGTCTGTTTTCAATCTGCCATCTTAGCCAGAACTCTCCCTGAGGTGTCCATCACAGTGACCTGTGCCCGTGCTGTGGGTGGGTGGCCTGGGAAGATCGTGTTTCTGGGGGTTGCCTTGCTGTGACCCACTCCTTCAAGTGGATTAGGTGCCCACCCAGGTGACTATCTGTTCATTAGCAGATTAGTGGCCTCATGGTGGCCCTAGGTACTTCACTTTTCTAGGCCTGCTATGCCTCTCCATTCCTGGGGTTTGTTCTTCTGCACCGCTATGTATTCAGGTCTCTCTGCCCAGCCCAGCCACAGTCAATTGCTCCGACTTGCTCATTTCAGACCTGTTGCACAGAGACGAAGTCAGGATGGGCCACCTTGAAGTTCTGTTGTGCTGGAGGGGTCCTTACCCCAGTAGCCTGAGATTGGTGTTACTTGCGTCCCAGCAAGTGGCTCTGGTAGAACAGAGATTGCATGAGTAGCTGGTGTCCCAGCAGCTGGTGCTGCTTGTAGGTTGTTGTTGGTAGGTGTCGTCGAGTCAGTGTCTGATTCATAGCGACCTGTGTACAACAGATGAAACAGTATTGTTAATGCTTCTCTGATATTTATAGGGTTTTCAATGACTGATTGTTTCTTGGGAATAGGTTGCCTGGTCCTTCTCCCAAGCCTGCAGCACTTGGTGTTCCCAGGTGGTCTCCCATCCAAGTACTAACCAGGCCCAACTCTGCTTAGCTGCTGAGATCTGATGCCACAGTGGTATGGCTACAGGTTGCTGGTAGGTGGTTGCCGTGAAATATACCACTCTAGAGGGGATGCGGGAAGCAAGGTTTGCCCTCAGGCTACCCCTTGTTACCCTGTACCACTTCACTCATGCCAGAGGCTTTTCACAGCTTTAGACTCACTTCCCATACATTCTGCCAGAAGTCCCCGATGTTGTGATCTGGCCTGTGAAATGGTTCCTGTTCTTTTACAGTGGAGAATTTGCTCCATGCCTGCCTTCCACGGCTCCTCTGAGTGCATTAAAGTCAGTAGACAGAGTCTACCAAGAATTTTCCATCTGCTTTTGGTTCCTGCCATATCCCTTAGGATCATTACGATTGCCATAGCCTCCCGGGGTTAGAGGATAGTTCTTCTGGGATGGCGCCCAGCTGTGGCAGGAGCTACGGCTGATTCCCTTGTGTCTTCATACTGGGTATATGCTGTGCATGCTGTTTTTCTTCTATGGTAAAACAACCTGTTTTCTAGTGGTTACTGCTTCTCTCCCGGATTTCTCTGTTTAGAACAGAGTCCATTTCATTTCGTTTCTAACTCTTTTGTCACAGCCTGTCTGCTATCAATCCATCATCCTAACTAGAACCTATACTACATTTTTAATCCAATCATCTGTTGATGGACATCTGGGATGATTCCTTACCCTTGTAGTTGAGAATAGTGCAATAAACATGGAAGTGCAGGTGTCCCTGTAGTATGATAACTTATCTTACTTTGTGTACATTCCAAGAAGTAGTATAGCTGGATCATATGATAGTTCTATTTTTAGTTTTTGTAGGAACCTCCATACTGATTTCCATAATGGCTAAATTAATTTACAATCCTACCAACAGTGTAAAAGGGTTGCTTTTTCTCTGCATTGTCACCAGCATTTATTGTTAGTTTTGTTGATACTAGCTACTCTAACTAGGGTGAGATGGAATCTCAGTATACTTTTGGTTAGCATTTTTTTCATATGTTTATTGGCCTTATCTATTTCTTCTTTTGAGAACTATCAGTCCAGTTCCATTTCTTGTCTACTTGTTGGGGTTACGTTGTTGTTTAATTTCTTGAGTTTTTTGTATATCCTAGACAGTAATGCTCTGTCAGATCCGTAAGACAGAAAGATTTTCTCCCATTCTGTGGGCTCTTTGTTTACTCTGTTGTTTCCTTTGCTGTGCAAAAATCTTTTAAATTTTAAATAATTCTTCTTTTCAATTCTTGATGCAGTTTCCTGGGCTACTGAGTCTTTAAGGAAGTACTTGTCTATGCATGCCTATATGTTGGAGTGTGCTCCCTAGGTTTCTAGTTGTTTCAAATTTTCCAGGTTATATTGAGATCTCTGATACATTTTGATTTAATTTTCATACAAGAGCAGAGATATGGGTCAACTTTCATTCTTCTACATGTGGATATCCAATTTTCTCAGTCTCATTTTTTAAAAAGGCTATCTTTTCTCCAATGTACACCTTAAACACTTTTGTCAAAGATCAGATGGCTGTAGGTGTGTGGGTGTATACCCGGGTCTGTTCCATTGGTCTTTATACCTGTTTTTGTGCCATTATCAAGCCTACTGTGGCCCTGTAGGATAGTTTAAAGTCAGGTATTATGATGTTGGGCAAGTTTTTAACTGCAGCATGTGTTAGTTGCATTATCACTTAAATAGGGATTTACTATCGTTTTGTTGTGAGATTGAGTGAGATAATTCAGATAAAGCATTTGTTCAATTCATGGCATAACTCAAGTGCTCAGTAAATCTTAGTAGTATCATAGTTATATTATTATTCCTAGCTGTTTCTTGTCACTGAAATCTCAGGTTACACATCAGTTCCTAAGATAGATTCTCTCTAGTCACATTATAGAATCTTAGCTTCTTCAAGTAACTTTGCATCATGTTTTAGCACTTAGTACTATCTACAGCTATAATTTAACTGATCATGTGATGAATACTATCCCAACTACATTGTTAGCCTCTTTAGTATTAAAGCCATATTTAATTAATCTCCTGTAGCTGTAGCACTGTGGCTTCCAATCTCATCAGATCTCAGAAGCTAAGGAGGGTCAAGCCTGGGTAGTATTTGGATGGGAGACCACCTGGGAACACCAGATTCTGTAGGCTTGGGAGAAGGACTCAGCAACCCACTCCCAAAAGTCAGTCTACTATTGAAAACCCTATGAATAGCAGAGAAGCACTGATAATAGTGTTTTGCCTGTTGTACATGGTGTCGCTATGAGTTGGATACCAACTTGATGGTACCTAACAACAACAACAATTAATCTTACTATAAATTATATGTCTGAAACATAGTAAGTATAATTACTCTCTATCCAAGTGTTTGTTACATCAACAACCAAAATCAGTTCTGTTTTTTTGATGTGGAATTGCTTGCTTGCTGCTTGTTAATAAAGTTGATTTCTAGAATATTGATAAAAATTTTAGAATAAGAGCAAAAGGTAAACCACAATTACTAGGGTTTTCTGATATCATTTTAGAGTTTTTCACATAAGTGTTCAAACAGTTCTCAATTTATATTTTGTTTGGGTGGACAAAGGAGTGACTCATCTCTTCCTGGCTGCATTCAACTTAGCAAACTGAGCAAATGCAAACTTGTTGCTCAGAACCTTGTTTTCGAGGCATTATCCTTTGTTTATATATCTAAAAAAACTTCTACTGTGATGTCAAACCATGACTTGCATCATGGGATAATTATATTTAACTTTATTTGAACCAATGATCATGTCTAATGGAGTTGAGACCTAAAAATTCTGTTGTTGAAGCCAGAAGAACGTTGTAAATGTTTTTACTTTGTTCATTTGTCAGTGCCCTAGTGCAGTATGTTGTTGTTGTTGTTGGGTGCCGTCCAGTCGGTATCCGACTCATGGCGACCGTCATAGGGTTTTTAATGGCTGTCTCTTTCAGGATTCCCTTGGGAGTGGATTGCCAGGTCCTTCTCCCATTTTTGCCATGTTAGGAATTGAACTCGGGACCTCAGAGACTGCAGCACAGTGCTCTACCAACTGAGCTAAATCCCATAGATATTACTTATTCACAGTATCACAGCATCATCTTAGGCTCTTGAGCTCATTCTTATTGAATACATGTCTTTTAATATTAGTTTTGTTATCCCTAGTTATGTGAAAAGTAAAGATCAGGAGGACAGCTTATGTGATACATTGTAAGCACTTGATTTCTGAATTTGTCACTTCCTTACAAGACTTTATAAGAATGGTATAATGTTAATGGTTATAACATTCTTTTACTTGTATACAAGCAATATACCCTCATTTTTTGCACTTAATAGATGTTTACTTCTGCTGTCACATTAAAATGTGTTGATCATGATGATTTAGCATAATTTCCAAATATATTAATGACCACTTTAGTTTTAGGAAAGCTAGAATTTAAGATTATTTGAATTCAAATTAATCTTATTTGAAAATCCATGCCACAGTGGCTCATATCAGCTTTAGATAAGTGTTTCAACTTATGTTGGTTTAGCTAGAAATAAT
Source organism: Pedetes capensis (assembly GCA_007922755.1). NCBI lineage: Eukaryota > Metazoa > Chordata > Mammalia > Rodentia > Pedetidae > Pedetes > Pedetes capensis. The sequence continues at coordinate 17,669 of VMDO01013924.1, read as the reverse complement.
CTACCTGAAACACTTTACTGGGAATCGGGGAATCTTTCAAATGAACTTTCAGATATATTACTATCTATCTATATATGACTGATGCTTCAGTCATTGATGCTCATTTTATTGTTACTGATTTTTATCTTATTATAATAAAATTGTATGTGCTTCCAGAAAGTGAAATGTTACATGATTGTTTCTAATAGTTTTCTAATAATCTGACACATTTTATATCTTTGACATTGCTTCAGTTGAACAAAGCACTAGATTTTTACTAAAATAGCACGTTTTTCTTAACAGTGCTTTCTATTTCTGTGAAAAGTGGAAACATATTTTCTTTTTTTGGATAATTGTCTAAAAAAGAGGTAATATTTCTATAAAAATTATTCCCAACTAGTAAGATTATAAAATACCCAGGAAAGGACTCTCAATTTCTAGATTGATTGCTAATGAAATTTAATACTGAAGATTTCCATTTCATTGTCTTTAGAGATTCTTGTTTTATGGTATGTTATACATCCAAATTTGATAAGAATATGTTTTTAATGTTTTGTATGCTTTATTCCTAGAATTTAACACATGAATTGGAGAACAGGGAAAAACAGCAGCTGCAGATGTTGGGTCAACTTAAAGAGATCCAGAATCACTTTGAGACATGTGAGGCTGAGCGTAAGCATGCTGATCTCCAGATTTCAGATCTGACTCACCATGCAGAGGATGCAACCAAACAGGCCGAGCAGTATCTCAGTGAGCTTCAGCAGTCAGAGACCCTGAGAGAGGAAGCAGAGAAGAGAAGAGAAGACCTGAAAATGAAAGCACAAGAATCCATTAGGCAGTGGAAGCTTAAGCATAAGAAGTTAGAGCGAGCATTGGAGAAACAATCTGAAACTCTTGATCAACTGACAGACAAGAATAATCAGGTATAAAGACCCAATTCCGAAGGAGTAGCTTTTGTTGTAACTAACCATCCATTCTTCCATCCCTTGAACAAACATTTGAGTGCCATGCTCCACATACAATTTGTCAATATGCCCTTGAGGTGAGAACCTTTATGTGTTGAATGTTTCCAGGTAAAAGGTTATTTAGTTTTTATTTCTTTTCAAAGTTTTGTTGATAGTTTAACATTCTGTGGCCTTTCAGGGTTAGAAATCTATCCTTTGCTTGGGTTTGGCCTTGAGTTCCCTAAATTGAATTACTTCTCAGTATTCTAATATTCAAATGGAAGAAAGTCACTAAGTCTTTCTTAACATCTTATGAAGTCCCCATGGCATGTGTTTTACTAACCTTATTTATTTGTATATTTTAACTTAAGAATTAGTTGGCAAGAGCATTTTAAAAATGCACTGGTTACTACTGGACCATTTTCTGGCACCAGTTATAATAGGCCTAGTTAAATGAGTGACATTGACAGTCTCACTGAGTAGTTTTATCAGATCACAAATCTATTCATGGCTCTGCTTTTTGATAGCAATAAAAACGATTTTACTGAGCTTTGTATACCTTTCACATCATCTTTTCTTTTGTATAATTAGTTCACTTTAAATAGTTTTAATGCTCCTTTGTTGATTATCAACTATATCTTTGGCTTGAATTAAATCCAAATGTTTATAAGATAATAGCAAAGCCATGATTGATTTTTGTCCATGCTTAGTCTTGGTTTATCATTTGTGCTTTGGCATGTCTCAATTGTCAAGATCTCTGAACATTCCAGAAAAATAATCATTTGGACAAGCTGACTTTTGTTCCAAAAGAAAGGAAAATGTAGGGTGATTATACTTATGAAATCAATTTATAGCATGTAAGAGTCAGACATGCATATTTTAGATGAGATGTCATAGGAAAGATCTTTGCTTTTTTATATGAATTTCTCAAACATATAGAAGATGAAGGAAGTAATCACTTTGCACTCACTGTGGAGTGCTTTTCACTTTAACCTGTGTGGCACATACTGAGTAACTGGTTGCCCTGAGGTAAAGCAGTTTGAAAGCTTTCAGACTTGAATCTGAACTGATTTTATCCCAGGAAATTACTCTACCTTGATTATTCTGTTGTCAGACTTATCTGGTGTCTAGTTCAGTTAGTTTAACTATGTGGGAAGTAGCTAGGGAGAGGAGAGTTGAGGAGATTGATTGAGAATCATCTGGGGATTTCACTTAATTAGAGGAAATTTAGAATGATCCATGTCATCAGGCAGTATCTCAATTTATGGTATGGTTCTGAGAGTTTTTTAGATTGAGTTTTCAGAATATTAAAAATTGTTAAACAATCATTTCCCAGAATACTCTTGATGTAATTATTTTTATCATTTAGCATTGATAATGATAAGCAGAGAAGTAGTTTTAAAGTGATTGGCACAGTTAGAATAGTATCACAATTATCACAGCAGGCATTGTAATTTCTTCTTTAAAAGCCTTAAAAATTAATGTAACATGTCATAGTTAGGGTAATGGTTAATCAAGGAAGAAAGGGGAAGAAATGTTTCACTGCAAGTTCAAGTATCTAGTAAATCTAAGATGAGAAAATATATGGTAAATAATTTTGGAAAAAAGTATTTTTAAAATATCTTACTGAATATTACCAATAAGGAATATTTAATTCATAATTAAATCACAAAGCCACCTTAAGACATAAATAATATCATCCACTCCTGTTTTGTTTTTGGCTAATTACTTTCAGAAAGTAACTAGAGGGGATCTTTGGAAGTGAACTTAAAAATGATACTAGTGTATAACTATAACATTTTGTGGTTTAAAGAATGAATGAATTATTTAACAAGTAGGCTTATTGAACCATTTTATGTAGTCGAATGATACAGTCTTTGTATTTGCAAAATGATTCTATGCCTAAATCCACTTCTCCTTTTCTAGCATAAATTGTTTTCTGTTTTAAGATTTGCCACTTAAAAAATATATTATAAAGCCAAATGCTTTTATTCTATTAAAAGTTGCTCTCATATTTTATATTCTTGCTTTATGCATTTCTGGAATCTTGGTAAGATCTTAGAAAACTACTTTACTAATAAAGGATAGGTAATATCAAACAAATAGCATACCATTATAGAAACCAAACCAAAACAAAAAACTCCCACAAAGGTCAGGCTCTATTCTTTCTCTAAAGGACAATGACATGAATATTTATGTTAGGGAATCATGATGTACTTTAGGAATATGTGGATAAACACATATTGGGAGACCTAGATACAAGTAATCTAGCTGTCATTTGTGATAATTTTTTTTCTCCTTTTAAAGTACAACTTAAAACCATTGGTTTTTATATGTGCTTTGGAAAAGACAAAGGAAAAAACTTGAACCATATTCTTTTTTTTTTTTTCCTTTTAAAACATGGATAGTAGTTTCCTGGATTTTCTTTTTACTGCTAAATTGGCTGAGTTATTGCTTGCCTTTGTATTGTGCTTTTTGCTTGGTAGGATTTGACTATAAGAATCTTAAATTGTCATCTTTTCCTTCTGTACATTTCCCTCCTGCTGAGAAAAAGTTATATGATGCCTTGTAAAATCTGCATTTTTTAATAGTTTAAAGAAGGATCAGTGCTAAAGTGTACGATTTTTGAATGTTTAGACCTATCATATTCAGTCCCCCAGGTATCTGTCTGCTTGCTGTGCTGTAGGAGCTTGTGTGTTGGCATGATGCCGGGAGCTATGCCACCAGTATTTCAGATACCAGTAGGACCATCCATGGTGGACAGGTTTCAGCTAAGCTTCCTGATTAAGACAGATTGCAACCCACTCTCGAAACAATTAGCCATTGAAAACTCTATGAATAGCATAGAAACACTGTCAAATATAGTGCTAGAGAATGAGCTCTCCAACCCCCAGGCTAGAAGGTATTCAAGAAATGAATGGGGAAGAGTTGCCTCTTGGAAGTAGAGTTGACCTTAATGACAGGAATGGAATAAAGCCCCTGGGACGTCCTTTTGCTCATGTGATTTGCTTCAAAATGAAGAAACATGGGGCTACAACAATGAGCTCACACCAAAAGATCAGGTATATGGCATAGTGTTGAGTAGTATTTCAATCTATTGTACATAGAGTCACTATGAGTCAGATCCCACTCTAGGGCACACAGTCACATCACATGCAGTACAAAAAAGGCTAGAGTATAGATACTTTCTGCATTTTTTCAATGCATTAAAATAATGTTAAAAAATATTATCATCAGTGTTTTAGTAAAATTAAAACAACTGTACATATTTTGTGGTTAGACCTTTGAAGACTTGTTCTTGTAACATGTTCTTATAACTAGCATGGTTTTAGATGGTATCATTCTGTCTTTATATAGCCATTTTCAGGCCTTCTTTCTATAATATTTCCTTTTGTTTTTTTCTTTGGTAGTTGGGTTTACTTTTTTAGATCATTCTTTTCCCATTCTTGGCCCTCATGTTAGTTATTTTTCCATTACATCTCCAAATTTCTCAAGGAGATTTCTTCCCCTTATCCTGTTTTGTTACATGTAATTTCTTGCCATCATCCTTAGGGACTTCATAGTTCAAGTCAGCAAGTCATTGAACTCTGTGTCCTTATTTTTTGCCAGTTTCCGATTATATAGTAACCTTCAACTACTTTAGCAACTAATTTCTGCAGGTAAGCTATGTCTTTATCTGTAATTTTTCTATATTTTAAACATTCAGTTCCAAAGTTTCCTCTCTTGATATTTCAATTGTCTTATTCCCTTTTTTTTTAAACCATTTACACCTGATTTTTATCTTTCCATATTCCTCTGGTTGACCAGTCATTTCACTCAGGAATTAGTGAATTGGATTTCATTAAAAGCTACTTTGACTCACCACCATCTTCAGATTCTTCCTTCTACCACACACATTTTACTGATCTCCAATTTAGAATCAACCAACACTCCACTTGTTCCCTTCCTTCTCCTGAATAAGTACAGCAAAACTTGCTTAGAAATATCAGCTGGCTCCTGTGGTGGTCACAATAACTTCCTCTCTCTCTCCCCATCCATTCCATTCAGTAATTAATGTAATCAAATCATTGGGCAGATAATCTTGACCTGATCAGTGAGGAATGAGTTATGAAGTCTCTTTAGTAGCTTGTAGTAAGTATTTACTTACTCCTCGAAAAGATACAGCCTGGGGTTTACCTCCATGGGTAGAGTGCCTGCTGTACACTCACTGAAGACCTGGGTTCAATCCCCAGCACCACAAAAATGGTTGAAGAATGTGGCAATCTACTCCCGAAGCAATCCTGAAACAGTCAGCCATTGGAAACCCTATGAGGGTTGCTATGAGTTGGACCCCACTCAACAGCACCTAACAGTAACAATTAAAAGATTCATCTACAGCTGTACCACCTTGTCTGATCTTATTAGATCTCGAAAGCTAAGCAGGTTTAGGCCTGGTTAGTACTTGGATGGGAGACTGCCTGGGAATACTGTGCATTGTAGGCTTGGGAGAAGGACGCAGCCTCCTACTCCCAAAACAATCAACCATTGAAAACCCTATGAATAGCAGAGAAGCACTGACAATAGTGCTGTGCATGGCACAGTGTTGGGTAGTGTTTTGTCTGTTGTACATAGGGTCGCTTTGAGTCGGACCCAAGTTGAAGACACCTAACAACACCAAGAAAAAAAAGGGGGGGGGCTTATAAAAAACGTTTTCTCTTTTCTCTGCATATTGTTGCTGATATTCCTGGAATAGCTGAAGCCGCCTTTCTACTGTCCTGAGATTAAGGTGTCACATGAGGTGGGCCCTGCTTAGAGAACTATGGAGAAGACAGCCAGAGCTTTGACTTACTGTGTCTGGAGCATTTCTGCCTGGAATGATAACAACTTTCCTCAAGGTTTAAGTCCCCTTGAAGTTTTTCTCTCATTCTCAGCAGAAGAAATTCAAGCCACATTTCAATTTTAAAATTTGAATTTTAGAAGTGAGAAGGAATAAATAAAAGAATTTAAATTATAAGATTAAGTGGAAATTTATGATGGGAGGGAGGACCTTACTATTCTAAAGATAAAGTTGTGAAACTGCTACATTGTTGGAAGTGCTTAGTTCACGCAGCAGAAATCATATTTTGAAGATTGGATGTGGTAATACATGCCTGTAATCTCAGCTGGAGGGAGAGGCTGGAGGATCACAAGTTTGAGGCCAGAGGCAGCCTGTGTAATGTAGCAAGCCCTGTCTCAAGATAAAATATAAAAAATGGGCCGAGGGTGCAGGGCAGTGTTAGAGAACTTGCAAAGTATGAGCAAGGCCCTGGATTCACCTCCTAGGTACCAAAAAAAAAAAAAAAAAAAAAAAAAAAAATCATACTTTGGGCCGTCTATAGATGCTGTGAATTAGAGTATTGTATTGGCTGCTGGGAAAACTTCAGGATATTGTGGAGGTTATGCAGATATTTTAGTCTTCAGAGAGTTCTTACAAGAGGAAGACAAATTTAGTTTGAAGCATATCTGTCTCAAAGCAGAAAGCAAGATTTTTTTTTTCTACAATCCAAATTGATTCTGATAAGTTTTTAGAGCATTTTAGGTTTGTAGAAGCCAAATTATCTGTCTAAGCTGAAGTTAGTCCACATTCGTGGGGAGATAGGAAACTTAGCAGAAAGAAAGGAAAAAAAAAATGTAAAACAAGGCTTTTTCTCTGGACCCTTTCAAATACTTAAGCATTGCTGATCACACAAAGGAAACTCTTTCTAATTGCCTCAAGATAGAGGGTGTTCAACTGAGGGGCCCTGAAAGTATCCAAGGTATTGAGTTGGTGAAGGCACTAACATTTTCAGACTCCAAAATGTCTACATGTTATCTTGAGCTGTGGCTACTAGCCTGGCAATTAACCAACCACAAGCACATAGATAGAGCTTACTTAGTTTTTAGTGTCTGTATTGCCAAATGAAGTTTAGACTTGACCAATATCTTTTAACTGCCTAGCCTAAGATGTCACCTTTGTCATGAATTGGTATGACATTTGGAACAATGAGAGGAGTGAAAACCTTGGAGAATTATAGAGTAACAGAGTCTGGATTTCGAAGAATTCTTCTTGAACCATCTTTTTCCTGGACTGTTTGTCATATGAGAAAAATAAATGTGCTTGATGTTTAAACCAATTTTAGGAACACATAATATTTTGTCATCAAAGACATTTTACTTGTTAGAATTTCCTCATGAAAATATGATTTTTATCTCTAGGACCGCCTGGAAACCTCTCAACTCATGGCTTAGATGGCTAAATCTGTTTCAGACACTAATCACTATATTTAAGCTACTTCCTCTCATTCTTAGGTCCTTCCCACATTATCCTTGCAATCATTTCCACCTTCTCTTATTGGGTAAATAAAATGACCTCCTCATTGCCACCCTCTAATTTCTGGAACCTGTAACATAATTATGTTTATGTTACAACTGACCTTAAGAGGAAAATTATCTCCATGAGCCTTGACCTTATCATATGAGCCTCCTATTAGTCTTTTTTTCTGCTGCTATAACAGAATATCACAGACTGGGTAATTCATTAATAATAGAGGTTTATATGGCTGTGGTTCTTGAGGCTGAGAAGTCTAAGAACATGGTACTGGCATCTGGTGAGAACATTTGTGCTGTTTCCTATCATGATGGAAGGGCAGGCAAACACATGGGAGACAGAAGAGGGTATCTGGCTGAGTTTTCTTTTGTTCTTTATTTTTATTTTTATGGTACATGGAGGTTGAACCCAGGTCCTCAAATATACATTGCAAGTGCTCTACCACTGGGTGGTACCGCTAGCCTACTTTTTAAATTTAAAATTTTTAATTTTGAGTCAGGTTCTCACTAAGTTTTGCAGGCAGCCTCTGGCCTCAGACTTGTGCTCTTGCCTCTGCTTTCTGGGTTGCTGGGATTCCAGGTATGAGCCACAGCACCCAGTTTGGACTTCCTTTTATAACAAACCCAGTATCCAGATAAGTAACTCATTTCTGTAGTAACAACAGCAATCCATTCATGAGGCCAGGGCTCTCATGATATAATGACCTCTGAAAGGTACTGCCTCTTACAACAGCACTTAAATTTCTACGTGAGTTTTGGAGGGAGCATTCATACCACAGCATTGTTCCCTTGCCCACCAAAGCTCATGTTTAGGGGCTATCCCAGTATCCCCTAAAGCCTTAATTTGTTCAGACCTCAATTAAAAAGCCCAAACCTAGGATTCATTTAAATCAGATATGACTGAGACTCAAGGGACCATTCCTTCTGAGACAAATTCCCTTCAGCTTTGACCCTATGAAATGAAAACAAATTTTCCAGTTCTAAAATATAATGGGGGATAGACATGGATAGATATTTCTGTTTCAAAAGGGAGAAATAGACAAGAAAAGAGGGGAGACTGTCCCAAGTAAGTCTACAACTTGACAGGGAAAATCACAGTAAGTTTTAAAGCTGAAGAATAATTTTTCACTTTGTGTGCTGCCTTTTGAACACAGTGAAGGGGGAAGGGTTCAGTCCCTATTGCTTTGCTGTGTTTAGCCCTGGGAGTAGGTCTCCCAGGCCGGCTTTGCACACTGGTAGATCTGCACTTGTGGAATCTCTAGGGTTGATCTGCTTCCATGACTTCACTAGGCAGCCTGAGTGCTTTACTGCTTAAATATTTCCCCTGCCAGACTCCTAGTTCATTTTTTAGATTTTTACCTTCCATGAAGCCCTATAGCTTGGACACAAGGCCGCTAAAATCTTTGCAGCTGTATAAAAGGATGGCCTAATTCCTGTTTCTAATACCTTGTTCATCATTTCTATCTTAGACTTCATCAAAATGGCCTTTACTATGAATATTTCTTGCTGGTCATGGCCAATTAAATACTATCTAAGAAATTCCATACATTCTTTATATGTCTTTTCTTCTGAGCCTTCACCAGAATTTCCCTTTGTAATTTTACTTAAAGCAGTTTAGGCCTTTTCTAGCCCACTCCTCCAATTTTATTTGGCATTTATCCGTTACCCAGTTCCAAAGCCATGTTCACATTTTCAGACATATATTATAGCAGCTGGCTCACTTTTTGATGCCACTTTAAAACATCTTTGTTCATTTTCTGTTCTTGTAACAATACCACAGACTGAGTAATTTCTAAAACAACAGAGGTTTATTCCGCTTACTGTTCTGGAGGCTGGGAAGTTTAAGAACATGGTGCTGCATCATAATACGAAGTATTATTTCTATGAAAATAAGGAATTAAAAAAAAATTTAAGCCCCCAGAACCATTCCTGGCTGAGCAGAGAATCAAGTTCAGTTTTTCTCTGGTCAAAGCTCAATAGTGTAATCATCTTCTTGACTTATTTCTTGTTTTTTTTTTTTTTTTTTCTCAGTACTGTGACCTCATGTACACTAGGCCAGTGCTTTACCCCTGAGCTGCACCCTCAGCTCCTTTTTTATTTTTTATTTTGAGGCAGAGTCTCATTAAGTTGCATAGGCTGTCTCCAGCCTCAAAATCTCAGTCCTCCTGCCTCTCCCTCCTAAACTGCTGGGATTACAGGTATGCGCAAGGCACCTGGCTCCTTTTCTTATTTCTTATGCTAGCATTGTATACCTTTATCCCTATTGAAACTGAGAAGGATTTAAGGGCACTACTTTTTTGAAGTTTTTGACTCATTACATTTTATGATGGTTTCATGCTGAAGTATAAGATAAAAATACCTTATATATTTGTGTTTCAATTCACTATTTTTGATTCTGAAATCAATCTTAATGTTTTTCCTTGTTGAAGACATACTACTTGTATCAAAATATCACTTTGTGCCACCCTATAAATATGCACATTATTTGTAAATTAGAAATAAAATTTGAGAAGAAAAAGACATGGTGAACATCAGGAATCAAGCATAGAGATGTCCTTGGTGCCACTGTTGTAAAGAAAACAGCTTTGGTTCCACTGGCTGCCCGCTTTTTCATTTGCAGTGATTGAGAGTAAGAATTAGAGACCATAATGGTTAATCCTTGGCCTTTGTCCCTCAGTGTAATACCCAACCATCTAGTGAAGTTGGCAGGTGATGAATGTCTAGTCCACCAGTGATTCTCTTGAACACATTTCCAAATGATCCTAATCTTAAATTAATCTCATTTCTATCTTTGCGGAGTTAGACGACTTCCAGTTGTATATTGGTGTGTTTCTTAACAATATTGGCATTATTTTATTGATATCCGAAGTTATTGTATAGCATAACCTTTCTTAGATTGTACCTATGTGCTTCTTATATTTTCCACCTGTATTTCAAGGTTTTCCCTATTTACAAGTGTGTCATTGGAATGCAAATTTTTGTTATTTTAGGTAAAGCTTTATTACTTCATCATTTAGTAAATTATAATGGGAATTTTTCTTTCCCCATTCCATTGCTTGATTTTACCTTACATTTAAATACTTAGTTATGATCATGGTTTAATATATTTTGTTAATGAAAGCCTGAAATACATTTTTTGGTGTGGTATTATTTCAGGGTAATTGTATATTTTCCCTTTTTTAGCCTAAAATATTTTTATTAAGTAATAGAAAAAATATGAAGTATGATTTGATGAAGTTTTCTTCTTTATATCGATTAAACTTTATTTTGTAGACTGGCACAGTCCATGGTGAATTTACAATAACTTTTTTTCATTTATATTCTTGACCCACTAGATTCTAAAAGAAAAAGATGAAATGAAAAATCAGCTTTATGCGGCATTACAGCAGATAGAGAGTCTTAGAAAGGAGCTGAACGATGTCTTAACCAAGCGCGCGCTGCAAGAAGAGGAGCTTCACTGTAAGGAGAAGAAACTAAATGATGTTCAGTCTCATCAGGTTGACCTTGAACTAGAAGTTAAGAATTCCCTAGACACCATCCACAGACTAGAAAGTGAATTGAAAATGCAGAATAAGATTCAAAGCCAGTTGAAAGTTGAGAAAACTCACCTGGAGGAAGAAATTGCAGAGCTAAAGAAGAGCCAGGCTCAGGACAAAGCTAAACTTCTGGAAATGCAAGAGTCCATCAAGAACTTGAGTGCCATCCGAGCAGATCTAGCTAATAAATTGGCTGAAGAAGAGAGAGCCAAAAAAGCAGTGCTTAAGGAACTTTCTGACCTCACAACACGGACAAAATCCAGAGATGAGGAAACAACTACCATCATCACACAGTTAAAGCTAGAACGAGATGTTCACCAGAGGGAGCTGGAAGATCTCACATCATCATTGCAGAGTGTGAAAATGAAACATGAACAAAATATCCAGGAGCTGATGAAGCACTTTAAGAAAGAAAAGAGTGAAGCAGAGAATCATATTAGGACACTAAAGGTACCGGTGCTGAATTGTCTTGAGGATACTGAAAGAATTTTTCTGGTGGCACATGAAGTTAATAAAGCATAAACTTTTAGAGATCATTCTGTATTCCCAAGCACTGAAGGGAAGATAAAACCAATAATAAAGAGGTTTATTCATGCCTGTCCAGCCAGGTTGAAATGAGTTATAGCAGCCACCTGGGAACACCTATTTCAGAGCACTGAAAACCTTTAAAAAGAACATTTAGCTATTTTGGGAGTTCAGGAAAGGTAGAGGTGGCAGTAAGTTTGGACCTGAAACGTGCCCTCATTCAACATTTATGACCTCCTAAAATATAAAAGGCAAAGACTTGTCAAGGCCATGGAAGCTATAACCACAGTCCTTATTAGTACAGTAACTAAACTGGATCAGCTTATGGTCTGTGTAAACCCAAGGCTTTTGAGATTTACTCTTTCTGTTCCAAATCAAAGTTGCTTGGGTAAATGCCTAATTGAGATCTTGCATTTGTGGAAATATTTCTAAGGTCTAATGGCAGTAGCTTTATCACCATGCAGGGCAATCATTTGATATAACATGATTGTGAAGAGTGTGAAAAACCTTTCCCTCCTCCCTGCTTTATTTTTTCTCCATAACACTTATATGATATTGGTTTCATACTGTTTGTTTGTTTGTTTGTTTGTTTATTTTGTGGTACTGAGGGGTTAAACCCAGGGCCTCAAACATACTTTGTAAGTGCTCAGCAAAATGACTACCTGATTTTTAATTTTCTTTTTTTTTTGTTTTGAGACAGGATCTCACTAAGTTATGCAGGCTGCCTCTGGCCTCAAACTCGTGATCCTCCTGCCTCCCACGTTGCCGGGATTACAGGCATGTGCCACCAAGTCCATTTATGTTTTTAATCTCTCTTTATTAGAATGAAAACTCCATGAGGACTGAGATTTGAGTCTGATTTGTTTAAAGCTATATCTTCAGTGCTTCAAATAGGTTCCAGAACCTTAACAGTATCTGTTAAGAAGATGATTGGATAAATCTTTAAAGGACAATAGCATTTTTTTCAAAAGTCCTTGAAATGCTACTACTACTTTAATGTACTTATGATGCAAGAAGAAATTGTGTTGAAGTGGCTGACATTTATAGAATACTATGCCTATTTTATGGGAGAAGGATGTGGCAATCCACTCCAGAGGCAATCCCGAAATAATCAGCCATTGAAATCCCTGTGAGGGTTGCTACAAGTGGAATACCCACTCAGAATCTAACAGCAGCAGCAATACCTATTTTATGGGCTCTTTACCAATCCTATCTAGCCTTCTGGCAGTAGATTTGGGGCCATTAACTGGAGTAGGAGCTCAGAATGGAGGGTGAAAGAGTAGGTAAGGGATTCTTACTATATTTTATTATATCATCAGTTTTAAGGTGTATAGTTGTATGCTACTAAGAAAAACAGTGCTGCCTCTTGCCTAGGACCCTATGACATGCTGTCATCTATAAGAAAACATCCCAAGGGAGAGATGGTAAAATGTAAAAAAAATAGATTTTAGTATTGATAAAATGTATTTTAATGGTCTTTCAGAGTTGATGAGAAAAACAAAATAGAATTAGGGATAGGAAAAAGAGCTGAACTTAAAGAAAATAAAATATACCTTAGATGTTGATTGGGTACAATACTAATAATACTATTAGTAAACATTTTTTAACACTTTGTGTCACTCACTGCTATAAGAACTTTACATGTATTAATTAGTACTCACGTCATATCTTAAGATTGTGGCTATTATTTTCTCCCTGATGAGGTAATTGAGAGTATCATCCCACAGTATTTCCCTTTTGGAACACTTCTCTAATAGCTCTTATCCCTTTTAGCAGCTGGTGCCCCTTCTTTTGGTTATCAAAATACCCAGCCTCCACCTTTACCAAGTACTTCTCATTCATTGTTGTCAAATTCACTGTTGCGTCTCTCTCTGTTATTGTTCTTATTTGTTAAGTTCAGCACCTAGTATAGTACCTGTCAGTTAATCTTTGATATGTGCTGGTGAATGACTGAATACATGCAAAGAACATTTCTTCTGTGTTTAATTTCTACTTGTGCATGCTTTGAGAGAGCTAAAATCTTGAAGTATTCTCCCACTGATAAAATGTATAATGTGTTTGGTATAATTTCGCTATAGGCAGTGGACTTTCTCTTTTCTCCTTGTTTTTTATCTCAGGCAGAAAGCTTAGAAGATAAAAATATGGCTAAAGCCCATCGTTGTCAGCTGGAGAAGTTGAAATCACAGTGTGAGAGACTGACAGATGAATTAACCCACAATGAAAACGAGAACAAAAAACTGAAGCTAAAATATCAGTGTTTGAAGGACCAACTAGAAGAAAAGGTAAAAGTATGGATGAAATCTAGTTTAAAAGATTTATTTTGATTTATTCTAGTATTTCTTCTAGAACATATTTTATATATTCTATGTAAATAAATGATAATTTTAGTCTTTCATAGGAAAATTGTATCAGTGCCAGGAAATAAAAAAGATAGTTAGAATGCTGTGATTTTTATTCTTACAACTCATGAGTCATTTTTTAATTACATTTGATTTTAAATTTCTTACTGTGTCTTAAAATAAGAATTTTGAGGCAAGATAGAAAAGAATGATTTGATGAGTTATCAAGGGCTTTCTACATGTCAGGTATTTATGCCAACTGATTTACATATGTTAATTCATTTAATTCTCACAGTTGTTTGGGTCAGTGTCTCAATCTTTTTGAGCTTCTGTAACAGCATACTATCGCCAGGATGGCTTAAAAACAACAGAATTTGTTTCTCATGGTTTGGGAGACTGGAAGTCAAGACCAGGGTACTGTCAGATTCAGTATCTGGTTGGGTCCCGCTTTCTGGTTCAGAGATAGTGCCTTCCTCACTGTCCTCACATTACAGAAGGGGCAAGGGAGCTCTGTGGGCTCTCTTTTATAAAGGCATTGATCCCATTCACAAAGGCTTTGCTCTCCTAACTAATCATCTCCCAAAGGTCTCAACGTATGAATTTTGAAAAGACACATGCATTCAATCTATGACTGTTGGGTTCTGTTGATCTATGAGGGAACCAAGGTACAAAATAAAATACACATGGATAAGTGCTCATTATGTGCTCATCTTCATAGTGATTTGATACTGTGATACTGTGATAAATTCCTACTATATTCTTTTTTGTAGTTTTCGAGAGTGAAGCTTAAGTAGTTTGTCGTTTTGTACATCCCCATCACATGCTGCTTTGCTTTCAGTAGATATATAAACTTATTGAGGTATTGCCATTTATCACATCTTGAATAGAATACTAAGGATTTTTAGAAGTAACTACTTTTGAGATTCTCTTGTGACAAAAGCCAGTGAAGAATAGAGGACAGAATATTTAGATTTGCTTTCCGTTTCTTCCGCCTACTTCTGGAAAGAATTTGCAGTACAGTGTGACAGAGATCTATTGTAAAAAAGATCATGAAAGTTCAGATAATGGGAAATGTAGTGTAGATATAGAACACATGAATGCTGTATTTGTTGAGGGTTACTAAAATCTATGAAGAAAGAGCTGTCACTGGGTGAGCTGTCATAATATTCATAAATATTTAGAAGGAAGCTTTCCTAATGATTTACTCACTTTTCCTTATTGTTGTTTGTAAAGTTGTGTATATGTGTGTATTTATATGTACATATTAACTCTATATCTGAAGCCATGCCACTGTTGCTTCTGATTTTGATTCCCTCAGATCTCACAAGCTAAGCAGGGTTGGGCCAGGTTGGTACTTGGATGGGAGACCACCTGGAAACACCAGGTGCTGTAGGCTTGGGAGCAGGACCTGGCAACCCACTCCCTCCAAAAAAATAAAATTAAAGCAATCTGCCATTGAAACCCTATGAATAGCAGAGAAGCAGTAACAATGCTGTTTTGCCTGTTATATGTAGGGTCGCTATGAATCGGATACTGACTTGACAGTACCTAACAACAACAATTAACTCTAGTAATTGTTAAAATCAAGGAACTACGTTAGTTTGGAATATATGATTAAATGAGTTGAAGTTGCTAAATTTCAGCCTATAGTCTTGACTACAGCTGTAATTTAGTTCTATGTTGTCATGCTTTGTTTTGATCATATCTAATGTTCAGACATATTTAATGTATCTGTTGCCAGGCTGTAGCTTCTGTGGAGAAGATGCTGAAGTTGCCACATTTTCCATAATGAAAATATTAGTTGGAAGATTGTATTAAAATCTTATATTTCTTTATCTGCATTTAAGAAATACTGTTGAAAAAATTGTTTAGCTATCTTTTCCTTTGCTCTACTTAAATGTTTTTTCACTGATTCTATTTGTGATGTTCCACATATATATGTGTTATTGTTGTTGTTCGGTGCCATCAAGTCACACATATAAATGGAGCATTTACTTTTAGAACAGAGTTTGAAGAATTAATCATTTTATTAAATTCTGTATATGGAGTCCCCTATGTGTCTGTTGCCTGCAGCTGTAGCCGTGTGGCATCCAATCCCATTAGATCTGGGAAGCTAAGCAAGGTTGGGCCTGGTTAGTACTTGGATGGGAGACCGCCTGGGAACACCAGGTGCTGTAGGCTTGGGAGAAGGACCCGGCAACCCACTCCCAAAAATCAGTCTGCCATTGAAAACCCTATAAACAGCAGAAAAGAACAGACAATAGTGTTTTGCCTGTTGGATGTAGGGTCATTATGAGTTGGATACCGACTCCACGGCACCTGACAACAACAACAACAACATATGTCAGCTTGTCCTGTGGTAGAGGTTTGCATGTTGCTGTGATGCTGAAAGCTATGCCATGGGTATTCAGATACCAGTAGAGCCACCCATGGTGGACAGGTTTCACCTGAGCTTCCAGACTAATACAGACAAGGGAGAAGGACCTGGAAGCCCACTCCCAAAATAATTAGCTATTGAAAACTCCATGAATAGCAGAGAAGCACTGTCAAATATAGTGCTGGAAAATGAGCCCCCCAGGCTGGAAGGCATTTAAGAGATGATTAGGGAAAAGTTGACTCCTCAATGTAGAGTCAACCTTAGTGATGGGAATGAAGTAAAGCTCCTGGGACCTCCTTTTGCTGATGTGGCATCACTCAAAATGTGAAAAAACACAATGACTGCAATAGTGGGCTCAGACATAAAAAGATCATGTACATGGTGCAGTGTTGCGTAGTGTTTTGCCCTGCTGTAATTAGGGTTACTATGAGTCAGATCTGACTCAACAGTACCTAACGACATGGGAGTATCTACTATGTGGCAGGTATTGTGCTGGATCCTGAGGATATGCTATAGATAAGACACAGGTGGACAATTCATTCTTTAAGTTGTTAAAACAGTATACTAGTTTTGTATCTCTTTTCCGAAATACTTGGGATCGTAAGTGTTCCAGATTTTGGAATATTGGTATGTACATAATGAGGTACCTTGAGAATGAGACTCAAGTCTAAACATGAAATTCAGTTATTTTTCATATACATCTTACACATATAGCCTAAAGGCAATTTTATGTAATGTTTTAGTATGCTTTCCTTTTTAGTGAAACCTATCAAATGAGGTCTGGCATAGATTTTTTCACTTGTGAATCCTGTTGATGCCTAAAAAATTTGAATTTTGGGGTATTGCAGATTTTATATTTTTGGATTGTAAATGTTCAGCATGTAGTCAAGTCCTGACAATGTGTGCTAATGCAGAGAAAAGATGATCTTGGTACTCTAAAATGGTGTATAAATGTAAATACATGTACACGCCCTGTGTGTGTGTGTGTGTGTGTGTGTGTGTGTGTGTGTGTGCGTATAATATATTTTATATATAACATACATATATTCCTCTGTATTATATGAAATTCATTGGTTTTGGGATTGTCCAAGGATATCAGTATCTGTAGATACTCAAGGACCTTACAGAAAAGTGGTATAGTATTTGTATAACCTACATAAATCCTCCCATATACTTTGTTATCTCTAAGTTACTTATAATTCCTAATGCAATGTAAATTATGTGTAAATAGCTATATGGTATTATGGAAAAATGAAGGAAAATAGTCTTTACATGTTCAGTAATCAGTTTTATTCATTATTTTCAGCTTGCATTTTCTTTAATATTTATTTTTGGCATATATAATTGTTATATATTTTTGGTTGATTTAATTGTGTTGGCCTATTTAGTACAGACAGCTATAAATCAGACTTTTATTGTGTTATGCCATCTACAGATAGAACCTTTGTCTATAAGAGGTAATATACCATCAGTGGTTTGGGGTAAAATGTTGAGTTTGAATCCGTTTTTTGTGTGTGGCTTTAGCTACGTTGCTACGTTGCTTAAAACTCAAAGCCTCAATTTTATCATCCTTAAAACATTGTAATTATACCTTTATTGTAGGATTAAATGAATATATATATTCATTTCATATATATATGAATAT